>ML977040.1:0-142531 GCA_010015675.1 Byssothecium circinans | reverse complement strand
CAAGCCAGGCAAGTCCAATATCGTTGTTCGTCCAGCCAGAGGATGATGAGGTGATAAAGACTTCATGATATCCTGCCTTGATATCCTCTACCCAGCTTGATTGGATGCCCTTGTTGGCAGCCTCATAGATGAGGCTTGGTGGCAGAGCTGATCCATCAGCGCAGATACATGCCAGGAGCGTAATCCACGCGCGATTGCCATCTTGGAGTGATGCCCTAACCTCCTTCTTCTCCCACATTCGTCTGCTAAATATCCTCTTTGATCTACTAACGATACCAATCAGGCAGCCCTTCTCATCCATATTGTAGATATGACGAGGATCTATGTGATATTGATCGATCTTGCTGTGTAGAAGGTGGAAATAGAGGCGATATTTATCCACTGAATCAGCTTTGTGGCGATTGCTGTCCATGCCGACTGTCCATTGCGAGATAAGATGAATACTGTGTCGGTTGATAAAGCGGGTAACCCAGCTCTCGCTGACTGGCTCCTTTGCTATTGTTGAGGCAAAATTCTGTATCATCTCTCTAGTAGGAGGTATATGTCTCTCTGTGAGTCTTTTGATATATCGTACAAGCTCCTGCTCATGCTGTGGGTTGAGCTTTTGCTGATTGATTGTGTTGGCTGCACGCGTCGCGGTAACACCTCGGTGCCTTCGTGAGAGTGTAGATCGATTAACACCATATCTGGTAGCAATTTCTGTATATGAAAAATCTTCTCCTGGTTCTCGCGATTTGATCTTATCTATCGCAGCTTGAATTGGATCCATATTGGTGGAGTTATCGCGTATTGGAAGTAGGGAGTTTTGACGCGTCGGATGTTCGGCGTGCATTGGCTGAATCCGTGCATTGGGTGCACGGACACGTTAAGGATAGTAGTTTGATGCATAGCAAGCTGGCACCCTTTTACAAGCTAGCGCATAGCTAGGATAGTAGGGCTCTGTAACTGCCGGCGAAGGCAGTCCTAAATAAGCTGAGCCTGCTGCTGAAGCTGAGATACTGTATAAGGTGTCTCAGCTGTCTACTGTTCTCCTGCGGCTTCTGTCTGTAGTAGTGACGGTGTTCGTACAATAGTTAGAGACGAAAGGACGCGTTCTGAGCTATATGGGACTAGCCCTGTCGCCTAAAAGCTAGCTTAGATATTCTCTGCTGTTAAGGCTATCGCTCTAGCCTGGTTGTAGATAGATAGGAAGTCTACTTTGTCGACGTAGAAAACATGTTGGCGAGCGAGCTGCTAGATAGCTTGGCCATACGCGCGCTTTAGAGGCGAGAAGCAGCCCACATCTAGTGGCTGTAGTAGATGCGAGCTATAAGGTGGCATACAGAGGGTAATTATTCGATTCTCTGTACAGTACTAATCGAATTCAGGTGTAGCGTGGCTACTATGGCCGTCAACGATAAGCAGCCGGTAGGTACCTATAGCGCGCTGCTTGGTACAGCTATCAAAGTGCTTCAGCTAGGTGAAGCCTAGCTGATCGGTCGTCCAGCTATTATCGCTGACAGCGAGGATCTAGTTGGCAGGTATATCACGATACCAGGCTGCTTGGTAGAGCTTTCCAGCTAGGATAATAAATAGTGGGATAGACCAGCCAGCAGCGCTCACCCCCTTAATCGCGGTAACCCACTGCTGGTTACCTAGCTAAATAGCGACTGCTTTGCCAATTGTGTCAGAGCTAGTGACTACCTTTGACGTCGCAGCGACACCTATAGCGAAGCCAGTCTCATCAAAGTTGTAGGTATCCTGATCTAGTATCCCATAGTAGTGACGCGTGTCCTCAACGAGCTTAAACTAGGCCTATATAGCTCTAGGATCTTCCGCTTTTGCGCGCTGTACGTCGCGCTTCCTATTCCACTTTGTCTGAAGCTCTAGCTGAGCCTGGATAAAGCGCGTTACCCAGTGCTTGCCTAGGGGAGGAGATTCGCCGCGCGCTACGATTAAAACGTTGGCCATTCGTCGTACGTCGATAATCTGGGGTGGAAATCCGCGTTGGTCGAGGTCTAGTATCCATTGAACTAGAGACTGCTCCTCAGTAGGGGATAGCCTTTGGTTTGGTTGTCTGGTCTCATGCTTTGGCCCTACACCTTGAAGGCGCCTTTGTAGGGTAGTTCTTGGTACACTATACGCTGCTGCTAGCTTGCGTACAGATAATAGAGGGTTTGATTGAAAAGAGGCAATCGCGAGGCCTAATCAGCCTTCTTTTGAGAGCCCTTGAGGCGGTGGTTGTGGCGGCATGGTGGATAGAGAGGTGGTTGGGGACGCGTCTTTGCTGGGGTGGCCCACTTGCTGATAAAACACGTTATACACAAGCGCTGACTAAGCGGTACTATTGCATCACAGCAACTCTTCAGGCGCGTCATTTTCTATTCGGGGGAATCGATTGAAACAAGTACCCGTAGAAGCAAATTGATAGGTATAGAACAGAATCATGGTATTTTCGATCGTCTAGGGAACTCTAGGTCTAGCGGGATAGGAACCATACTCCGCCCAATGCTTCGATGTCACACCACAGAACACCTCTACTGGTCAAAATACCCGCCGTTACCATTTTGGTGACCATTGCTCTTCTTATCGGACGCACCATCCAAAGATGTCTCGAATTCCCCACTATCCACGGGCGCAGCATTTCCACTCTTGACCCTCGCCAACTGATCGCTCACATAAGAGGCCACATACTTGTCCATGTCTGCCTTGTGCTGAAGAGCTTCAGCGTCAAGGTAGCCGATAGAATCTGAGTACAACGTCAGCAAAGTCCATGCAAAAGAGTAGCGGCTAAGTTGCCACTTACTAGTACGGTTGAGTGGAGTAGGCTCATCCTCGTAGTTCGTGGACGTCTCCACATCGCTGCGGAAGCCAATGCTACGGCTGGTCGAGGAACGACGAAGATGATGAGGCTTCTTGGGCTTTCCTTGTGCTGACCAGATGTCGTCAAAGTAATGTGCTGCAGCTGCGGTAGGAGTGCGTGGTGTCTGCGGAAGACGACATGTCATGCCAGTATCATGGATCATTTTTGCAATCAAACCAGTCCAACCACACTGATGCGTCGCGCCCAGACCGCGCCCAGAGTCTCCGTCAAAGAACTCGTGGAACCAAAGGTAGTCCTTCCAGTTCGGGTCGTAGTCCAGCGTCTCCTTGCCATCGTTGATGGCCCTTTTGCCGTCATCGCCGCGGGTAAACAAATGCTGGAGGCGATGTTGAAGTTCTTCAGAAACGTGGCCGAGATGCATGTAATCGCCTGATCCGGTGGGGCATTCAACCTTGAGGTTGTTTCCGTAGAAAAGGAAAAACCTCTGCAGAGACTCGACGAGGAGGAAATTGACAGCAAGCCAAATGGGCCCACGCCAATTACTGTTACCGCCGAAGAGGCCACTGTCTGAGTCGCCGGGGACATAGCTCACTTGGTAGTGCTGACCGTTGACATCCATTGAATACGGGTGGTCTTTGTGGTATTTTGACAAGGAGCGGATACCATGATCCGCAAAGAACTCATCCTCATCTAGCATCCGGTGCAGGATCCGCTTGAGTCGGTCCTCGCTGACGAGAGACAACAAGAGGCGGTCTTCTTTTCCACGTTTCTTCAGAGATGCGATATTGCGCTGGGCCGTCTCTTTCCGGTTCTCGATGAACCAATTCAACCGCTTCTTGAAGCTCGGAAACATGTCGATGACCTCCGGTTCGAGGGTCAAAGTGGCATATAAAGGCATGAGACCGACGAGGGATCGCACAGGCAGCTGGTGACTCCATGGCCCTCCCCAGGAGATAGCATCGTAGTAAAAGCCGTCCTCATCGTTCCACAGCGGCTTGGCTTCGCCTCCTGAGCGGAATTGCATCGCGTCACTGATCATGATGAAGTGTTCGAAGAACTTGGAGGCCATGTCTTCGTAGATGCGTCGTCGCTTGGCGAGCTCCAGACAGATGTTGAGCATGTTCAAGCAATAGAAGCCCATCCAGGCCGTGCTGTCAGCCTGCTCAAGCACACCACCCGTGGGCAGCGGGTCAGAGCGGTTGAATATACCGACGTTGTCCATACCTAAAAACCCACCCTCGAAGATGTTCTTGCCATCGGCATCTTTACGGTTGACCCACCAGGTGAAGTTGAGCAGCAGCTTCTGGAAGACACGCTCCAGGAAGTCGAAATCCTCGCGGCCATACATTTTCCGCTCGAGCTTGAAGACCCGGAAGAGCGACCAGGCATGGACCGGAGGATTGACGTCACCAAAATTCCATTCATAGGCTGGCAACTGCCCGTTGGGGTGCCTAATACAGAGTTAATAAAGCTCATCAAAAATGGTATCAGCGCCCATTATTCAGGGACTCAACAGCACTTCGTCTCAAAGCCAACAGGTGTCTCTTCACCACCGTGACGCCCATCGCAGTTGCCAGGTCATGGGGCAGAGATAAAGGAAGGATACGTACATGTACCACTCGCGGGTGAAGAGGTCCAACTGCTTCTTCGCGAAGTCGGGGTCGATCATCGCCAGCGGGATGCAGTGAAAGGCGCTGTCCCAGGCGGCAAAGAAGGGATATTCCCAAGAATCGGGCATAGACAGGATATCGTCTAGATGCATGTGTTTCCACTGCTGATTTCGTATAGCTTTCCGGCCGGGTGGAGGCGGCGGCATACTAGGGTCGCCGTTGGCCCATTGGTCCCAGATGAAATGGTAGAACTGCTTGCACCAAAGCATACCGGATAGAGCTTGCCGTTGGATATTTCGCAGGTCATCAGCCATGGGCAGGGGGTCTAGAGTGGAGTCACCAAGTCAGCAAAGCCTGTTCAAGGTCTGTATACATATTGTCCAGGATGCACGTACTGAGGCGGTAATAGAATTCATCGGCCTCTGCGCGGCGCTGCTCGACGATGTCATCGAAAAGCTCTTCATCGAGATAGCCCTCGTATCGCCGTGATAGCCTGAATCGCACGACGGCGCACTCGCCGGGCGGCACGCCCTCGCCCTCATCAAACGAGTACCAGGCGGCACACTTCGTTCCAGTGTTATCAGGATTGACGGCTCCCTCTTGTTCGTCCACAATGCGGCGATGGATGCCATCTTTTACGTAACGAGTCTTGTTCTCGCCGCCCCAAAGTTCCTTGTAATTGGTCTCGTTCTCGGTGAAAAGGAGCTCCGGCTGGATATCTTCACCGCTGGATCCAGTGCCAGGAGACGGCGAAAGCTGCAGGTAGCGGTCGCCCAGCTTCCAGTGCTTCGAGTGTGCGGTAGTCGCGCCGATCTTGTGGATCGAGGGCTTCTTGTCTGGCGTCTCATGTCCCCACGACCAAGTGTTGCGGAACCAAACATGAGGCACAATGTGCAGCGGTGCGGGCTCAGGCCCACGGTTGTACGCCGTCACTCGGAAAAGCAGCTCCTCCGCATCGTCGGCCTCCTTCGCCGTCTCAATGAAAATGTCCCAGTATCGGTCGTCATCGAAGATCCCGGTGTCTATCAGGTTGTATTCGCGCTCAAGCCTGCTACGCTTGCCGTTCTCCTTAATGACGTCCTCGTACGGAAACTTGCGCTGGGGATATTTGTAGAGGTACTTCATGTACGAGTGCTGTATGGTGGTTAGTTCGGATCGTGAGTGAGGAAGGGACGCCATACTGTCGGAGTGTTGTCCAGATGGAAGTGACATTCTTTAATTGACTCGCCGTGATTGCCCTGGGGATTTGAGAGACCGAAAAGGCGCTCTTTCAAAAAGTCGTCCTTTTCGTTCCAGAAGGCAAAGGCGATGTTCTGTAGGCCATGTGAATCGGACACACCGGCGATACCGTCCTCACCCCAGCGGAAAGCTCGCGAGCGGGCCATGTCGTGGGTGAAGTCTGCTCTGCATCAGTCGAGGTCATGTATGGGTGGCATTGTATGACGATATGTCGAAAGGTTGGCGACGCTTTCCACAATTCCAGGCTTCAAGAGACGGATGGTACTTACGGCTCCATGCATCTCCATCGTGCGAGTAGTCCTCGCGGACGGTGGCCCACTGGCGCTCAGCGACATAAGGACCCCATCGCTTCCAGTAGGCGTCGCGCTCGCGGTCCTGCTGCAGCCGCTTCTCTTCTTCGCAGAGATATTCCTGGTTATCAACAAGAACCATGATGGCAGAGGTGCTTGCGGTGAGCACGGGCGGTCTCAATGGCTAGATGTGGGTCGCAGGCGGGGAATGGCGGTGTCGAGGGCTGCAGGTGAGATGTCGGTACAAAGTATGGATATACAGAAGAGAAAGAAGAATGAAAGAATATGCAAGGCAATGAATGGCTGTACAGTGCAAAAAAGTCGAGGTGTGTAGTGAAAGAGAAGGAGAAGGGAAGCTCAGTGCGGCAGGTTTTTCATCCACACCGCGCTTGCCTCAAACTTCACGACGCGAAGTATGCAGGAACTTGCGATGCGATAGATGTCATGGATGTCCGTGCGTAGTGTGCTTATCGCCTCGCCTCCACGAACTGTCAAGTGCAAGTGGGCAGCGCCGTTTCATCTCCACCGAGCACTCAGATGCAGACCGCGCGACAACACGACGTGGAGGTCCTGTCGCGAAGCAAATTTTTCGTTCGAAACATGCTGCGGCCGAAAAATCCGACGCGTTGAATACACGACAGTGGCGCCTAGTGTGCATGCACGTTTTCCAACTCGGAGCGCTTGACTTGCATGGCGGCTTCTCAACAAGGAATCCCGCCCATCGCCGATTCGTTACCGGGCCAAATCGCGGAAGGTCTCACGAAGCCACCGACTGAGATGTGCAGGCGGGACGACACATACGCATCAGTAAGACGTGGATATCTCAAGTATTGACATGTGGAAGCCCAGCGGTGAAAGCAGTCATGACGGATGACTGCCGAAGCGGTGTCATTGAGTGATGAAATGGTCGAGATTCTGGAAAGCCGGCATTGGCCTCAACGCGATGTGTATTTGTAGATACAGTGAGTTCTTCAAAAGGGCAACTTATGCCTTCTTATATGCACATTCATCTCAACGGACGTGCCCTTGAGCCTCATTTCTACGTGGGGGCCAAGAAAATCCAAAAATCCATCAGACGGGGAGATGCTGACGTCATTCAAATTTAGCAAAATATCAGTCGCGTCACCTCAAGCACACGCGCTGTCACATGCCATAGCAACCTTCAATGCATGTGTTGAGCCTGGAACCCGACCCGCGGCCATGGCACCCTCATACGATCAATGAATGTCTGCGCGTCGACATCACGTCAGCCTGATGCCGAGGGAATCCACACCCAACAAAATACTAAACAGATACGTATTGGCCTATATTCTTCAAATCTCAAGCTTCGACTTCTCAGGTCCTATTCCTTCTTCGCCATGCCCACACTCGGTCACTCTACGTGCGGATGCAATTGCAGGGCGCAATGGAGTCGTTTCTGAATTGTCCTTCCCTACTCCTCGCTGCATGTGTAGCAATCGTATACATAATTGCCGGCGCCTTCCGTCGCTGCTTTCTCAGTCCAATTGCACCATATCCAGGTCCTACTTTGGCCGCCCTTACCTTTTGGTATGAGTTTTACTACGATGTCTTGCGCAAAGGCAGGTATACATGGAAGATTCAAGAGTTGCATAAACGATATGGTAGGTTCAAGTCCAACTTCAAAGCACCCTACTCATTGAATATAGGCCCAGTCGTCAGAATAAACCCCCATGAGCTTCATATCTCTGACCCTACTTTCTACGACTCTGTCTATGTTGGCCCAGCGCGGCGCACAGAAAAATGGGACTACTCGGCGCGCATGTTCGGCACCTCGCTGGCTGCTGTCGGAACCACCGGTCATGAACTGCATAGGCTCAGACGATCTGCTCTCAATGGCTTCTTTTCGAAACGCTCAATATTGAAGCTCGAACTCACTATCAAGAGAGTGGTGGAGCATGGTTGCCGTCGACTAGAGTGTCGAGGTGTGAATGGCTGTACGATAGACCTGAGAAGCTTCTTCGCTGCTTTCTCTGCGGACGTAATAGGAGAAGTCGCCTTCGGAAGCGGCTACGGTTTGCTTGACAAACCTGGTTTCGAACCAGGATGGCAGAAATTGATGATGGACTTGTCTCGAGCGACGCATTTAATGAAACAGTTTCCATGGGCATACACGATTCTGAACTCAATACCACCGTTTCTGGTTTCGTTGGTACATCCACTCACAAAACACTTGTTCGACATTCGAAATGACATCCATCTTAAGATCGAGCAAACAACGGCCCTGTTGAAGGAGACGGATCGAAAGAATGCAACTGGAGAGAGTGATCATCCTACAATCCTTGACTCTATACTTTCTTCATCCGCGCTGCCCGCTCTAGAGCTTACAACAACACGCCTTGAAGACGAAGCATTCACGCTGCTAGGAGCCGGAACCATTACGACAGCGCATACCTTGACTACGATTCTCTGTATGTAAGCTCCATCGAAAATCTAGGTTGAACTTCGCTCTGAGAGGACATGAGGATGAGCTTACTAACTTTGCGACTTTTTCTCAGACTATATTCTTGCCACGCCAACAATCAAACACCGATTGGAAGCTGAATTATCCGAACTACACGC
Source organism: Byssothecium circinans (assembly GCA_010015675.1). Classification (NCBI taxonomy): domain Eukaryota; kingdom Fungi; phylum Ascomycota; class Dothideomycetes; order Pleosporales; family Massarinaceae; genus Byssothecium; species Byssothecium circinans. The sequence continues at coordinate 134,009 of ML977040.1, read as the reverse complement.
AACATCATCACATAATATGACGACCCTGGACCTGAAGTCCCTCGAGCATCGTCCGTATCTTTCAGCAGTAATTTCTGAAGGCCTGCGTCTCAGCTTCGGTGTCTCCCATCGCCTCCCCCGTATATCTCCAGACACCCCACTGCACTACCGCAGCATCATGAACGGAAAAGAGTACAACTACACGATCCCGCCCGGAATCCCCGTTAGCATGACCCAGATGTTAACGCATCTCGACTCCGGCATATACTCGTCCCCTCGCTCTTTCGACCCTGATCGATGGCTTCCTTCAGCATGCGTAACAGATGCTGAGAAGGAGGCGCTAAGACTGCGAAAGCAACATTTTGTACCTTTCAGCAAGGGAACGAGGATGTGTGCGGGGATGCATCTAGCGTATTCAGAGCTGTATCTGATGCTTGGAGCGCTATTTGCACCTGATGGGGTGGGGAGGAGGATGGGGTTGTTTGAAACCAGCGTTGAAGATGTTGAGTGTGCGCATGACTTCTTCAACCCGTCGCCGAAATTAAGTTCAAAGGGCATGAGGGTAATTCTGGAGAGGAATTAGATCAAAGCAGCATTTAGCAGTGATACTTAGTATATGCGCTAAAGGCAACTTCCTCCAAGGCGTCTACGCCACCACATCCGTTATGAATCACTTATGTGACGACAATCAGCCCCGACACCGATTCAGAACAAGCTATCCATATTTCAGGTCGATGGAAGCGGTGAGACTTCCATTCACGAGGTACATTCGGGCCACAGGCCAAATACCACATAAAATCTTGCGACGAGTCCACGGGTCATAAAGTTAGATCCAAACATGCTGATAGCCAGAGGCTAACCCAACTCAGACTAGCCGATTCGCAGAGGAAGTCGCGGTGTCATCATCGAACCCACACATTCCACGTTCAAGTTGTTCAACATGCATCTAATCTCCGGTCTCTCAGTTATGAGAAATCACCCATAATGCCACCCTGGTCGCTCGTTTCTCCAGCCTCTCGAGGCATCGGCTTCGCGCTCGCAAGACGCGTGCTACAAACGACAAATGCGTCTCTTGTGGCTACAGCAAGAAGGGATTTAGACAGGACGAAAGAAGAGTTGCTGAAAGGTCTTGGTGTTGACGAGAAGAGGTTAACGATACTAAAGCTGGATGTACTAGGTAGGAACACCCCTTCGAACCTCAACCTCGCGCACGCTAATCATATCTCAGACGAATCCACCATCGCAGACGCAGCATCAGCCTGCAAAGAAAAGTTTCCTCCCAATTCACATACCCTTCAACTCGCCTTCATTGTCCCTGGTTTACTCTTTCCCGAGAAGTCCCCGACCCAGATCGACGCCGACGATGCATTGTTGACTTTCCGCACTAATACCATCGGACCAATGTTGATGCTCAAGCACTTCTCACCTTTCCTACCCAAGAAAAGCTCAGTAAAACGCCACGAGTCCACCGACATGAAAGGTCTACCCGAGATCTCCATGGCTGCAGTAATGTCTGCGCGCGTGGGCAGCATCTCCGACAATCGACTGGGTGGCTGGTACAGCTATCGAGCGTCGAAAGCTGGGGTTAACCAACTCGTCAAGACATTCGATAATCATCTCGGAACGGCTTCTGGAGATCGAGCAGCGGCTGTGGCTCTTCATCCTGGCACAGTTAAGACGGGTTTGAGCAAAGAGTTCTGGGGCAGTGTGAAGAAAGAGAAGTTGTTCGAGCGAGATTGGGTTGCGGAGAAGTTGTTGGATGTCGTAAAGAGTGTGAGGATTGATGGGAGGGGCAAGTGCTGGGATTGGGATGGGAAAGAGGTGCCGCCTTGATCCAAGAATCTACCACATGCTGCTCATGACTTGCGGACCTGTTGAACATTGTCATAATTCCTCTTTCGGTATTTGATAAATACATGTGGTTGCGGGTGGGTCTGCAGCTGCCCGGAGCTGATTGACTCCAGCAAACTATATTAACATCGTTTTTACCTGAGCGCATCATCAGATCAAGGTGACATTTCAAACCAACAGCGACACTGCAGCTCAAACGCACACGTGAACCCGCCCTGATCTCGCTATGATTTGAAATGTATGAGACAAAGTCGTTCTGGACTGCCGGCACGCCTGGAGGCTGAGTTGTGGTGACACAAGACTCACCGCGAGTAGCGACACTGTTTCGGGCGCGGATTCTGGATTCCTCGCTTTTTCTATGAATAACACTGGATGGCTCGCTCAGGGGCGGACGCGTTCTTTCATGTAGTCAAGCGTTGAGAACATGCAGTGTACCAAGGCGAAAGGGGCATCCTAGGTACGGGTAAGTATGGCCGACAAAAAGGGACTTCGATAGTTATAGTGGGGGTTTCGTCTGATGGCTGAATACTTTTTGCGGGCCGATGCTCCCACGGGTCGGGCCTCAGACAAACCTTGATTGAGGGTCTATATTTCTACAAGGCAGCCTTAGAGTCGATGCAGAGCCTCTTCCGTATTAAATACTCGCCGGGGTCACTGCTGCTTCCCGTCATCGTTTACTCGGCGTGGTAAATGGTAGTCATGCAGCTATCCATGAGCTGTCAGCCCTGGCCGATCACCAAGACTTCACATGGCTGAAATGTTGCCATTTCAAAAGCCGAAAGTCACCTCTTTATTAACATGCCGGCCAGGTCAAGATCTATCAGTGCTCATTGTGGGCTTTTGCAGCGGGCCGTTTGTGGAGTGCCCCGAAGTATTGGTAGGATGACAGGGATGCGACACCGGCTCCTTTGGGACTGGCAGCGATCCGTCCTAGATTACACAGCTTGGTGACTGGGGATTCCAGAAGTGCCACACGTGCGCCAGGACTCGAGCAACGGGTGTTGTACGCGCATGCACTGTGCCTGGGAGCTACGCTCGATATTTGTGGTGTTGATGCGGTGCCAGGATCCGTCTGATGATTCGCGCCTCTCGATTGCGCTAGCCGACTCCACTCACACGGGCCCTTTCCTGTTCCCTGTTCGCGCTGGGGGGGGGGGGAGGTCTCCACTTTAGATACAACCTCATTCCCGTCCAGCTGCCCGCACAAACATCGCAGCATCGCAGCCTCTTGGGAGCCACCCAAGGAATTTAGCCAAATACTGTCTGTGCCGCCCTTCTGTCTGGCAGCGGCCTTTCCACCTGCAGATGCCCACTGCTATACATGGCCGAAATAATCACCATCCCGTCGCCCTCGTTGTTCCTGCGCTCGCCCTCTCCAAGCCCGGCTTCGCAGGCTGCTGTCAAGAAAGCTGCCCGTCGTCCCCCACCACCTGCGCCGAAAGATGCCCCCAAGGTGTCCAATAGTGCAGGTGTGACCAAGCGGAAGCAGTCCAAGAGCCGCAATGGTACGTGTTCATGAATGAATTCCAAGAGTGAAAGTCCAAAGGCACTGGGAATTAGAAACTCACCATCAATCCTGCAGGATGCGTGACGTGCAAGGCGAAGCGTCTGAAATGCGACGAGACGAAACCAACATGCCAGCAGTGCGCACGAAGAAGCGTGAGTTGTGGTGGCTACAAGAAAGACTTCAAATGGCGCCCATTCGAAGAAAGCACTTTCGGCGGAGGAAAAGCGCTTCCCAAGGCGAAGAAGAGTGCGTCATCCTTTCTCCAGCATGCAACGCCTTTACTCACAACTTCAGTCTCTCCTCCACTAGCTACTGCGCCGGCACCGCCACATCTGATGTCGCCCGAGTCGCGCTTTCCTCATCCTCTTCACCAGTACCACCATCAATACCGACCCGGCCATAGCTTCGAGCTGCGTCACAACGTATACTATCCTTCTCCATCCAACATCCATGGGATGTCTCATATACCTACCTATATCGAGCCCACATACCATGCGATGGCCAACATGCACACTATTCCACCGCCCTCGCCCTTCATGCTTGGTCCACCCCCGATTTCCCCCGTCGACAGCTTCGTAACTGGCTCGGCTGAGAGCATCAATGATATGTTCGAGTCAGAAAGCATAGACACCCGGCAGACAAAGAGGACAGCGCCATCGAGCGTCTCTTCCGGGCAATCTCCACGTCTTGTGGACCTTCTTCTACCAGGGACAGACTTAAACGTGCCGCCAGAAGAGTACTCGTCCTTCCGAGAGCAACATGAGTCCTTCTATCAGCCTTCCGGATTTACTCCGCCAGCAGATGCCATGGACGACGACGTGGAGGAGATAGCACGGAACTCGGAGTCAGACTTCGGAGTATGGGGAATGCGGTTACCTTCTCCCGCCCCGTCCAGCTCATCTGACTCTTCATCCGACTCTCGGAGCTTCCCTATGTGCAAAACACCGCGACCATCATCGACTGAGATGATAACACGACGCTTCGATCGAGAAACATGCGGCGTCCTCTCCGTCAAAGATGGACCGACAGAGAACCCTTGGCGAATGCTCATCTGGCCTCTTGCACGGGACTGCCCAGCCTTGTACCACGCCATTGCCTCCATGACCTCGTTCCACCAATCCAGAGACGCGCCTGCACTGCGCATCCAAGGGATAGACCACATGCGCACCGCCGTTCATGCACTAGCATCCGGTCTAGAAAATATGCGCGTCGATGCAGCCATCTCGACTACTTTAGTACTTGCTTTCTCAGAATCCTGGGATCAGCATATCAGTACCGGCATTAATCATATCAAAGGCGCCAAGATGCTTATTGACCGGGCGCTTGTGCAACACAACAACAGTCCCATGCAGGGTGAAGAGCTATCAAGACTTCAATTTCTCTGCAATACTTGGACATACATCGACGTTACTGCCCGTCTGACTTCCACCGACGACGATGGACCGAATGATTACGATTCTGTTTTTGAGAGCTTTAACATGGGTTGCCAGAACGATGCATCGCTTGATCCCCTCATGGGCTGTGCGAGTACATTGTTTCCAATCATAGGCCGTGTGGCGAATCTCGTAAGGAAGGTGCGACGGACAGACGGCAGTAACAACAGTCCCACCATTATATCGCAAGCTGTCGAGCTCAAGCGACAGCTAGAAACCTGGATGCCACCTTCTTACATCGAGGATCCCGAAGACGAAACAACAAGCCCCCACGATTCCATCAAGACTGCCACGGCCTACCAATATGCAACACTGCTGTACTTGCACCAAGCTGTTCCAGAGGTGCCGTCTCTATCATCCCTAGCGCTAGCGCAAAAGATATGCTGCGAGCTTGCGACAGTAGCTCCTACCTCCCGTTCCATCATCGTTCACATCTACCCTCTTATGGCAGCTGGATGTGAGGTGAAAGGAGAAACCCGGCAATGGGTGCGCGACCGCTGGGACATGATGTATGTCAGGATGAAGCTCGGCATCATCGAGAAGTGTCTTGAAGTAACAAGAGAAGTGTGGAGTCGTCGCGATGCCTTTGCTACCAAGAGCTTGCATCGTCATTCTGATATGGAGATTGAAACGCCTTTGGCGAGACCAACTCTCAAGCGCAACTTCAGCTCCCTGGACGAATTCAACCCAGACGGAGACTTCTGCTCGCTTGAGCCGAGCATGAAGCGGAGAGCTACTGATGGCTTCCCTTTCCAGGACAATCCTCGACCTATTCCTGTAAAGTCGGAGGCACGTGGCCGGCTGCGCAGGTCTGATTCCGTGGAAATGGAGAATTTGGATCCGGAGTTTACAGTTAAGGGAAGACTGCATTGGTTAGGTGTTATGAGGGACTGGAACTGGGAGGGTAAGTGAACAATCCCGTGTTTCTGATTGACGTGCTGACTTTTTGTAGTATTACTTGGATAATAATGGCATTTGCGTTTAATGCTTGACAACATGAATGTATGGAGCCATCTGACTCTTCTCGGCAAGGTTTCGTTGCGTCAAGGGGAGTTTTACGGTACCACAACCACTCAATATTGGTTTGGGCGAAAGGATGGATGATTCACGACATTATGTTTTATACGAACGGTGCATGTCGTATATTCAGTTTGATTCTTCTTTACCGCCTTGCGTTTCTCGCGTTCGGCGGTTTTCGGCAGGTTTCTCTTCAGTCGGTGGGGTATTTGTGCTATGATATCTAAGGGATCTACACGAGAGTTAGGACTTGGTACCAAGAATGGCAGGATCATAATCTCTCACAATCTACGACCGCTTAATAATCAAGAGGTTCCTCCTCCTCCGTCCGGAATCATTTTGGCTCTTCGCCGTCGTCATCGTCGTCGTATCACCGATGATGCACACTATGTGAGTGGCTCAACAGCGTAACTTGGGCGTCCAGTCACGAACGTGCTTGCGATACGTTGCAGCACGTCTGTGTCCCTCTCCCAAGGACTGGAGGCGGTACTGTGCTTGACGAGCTTGGACTGGCGGTTGGGCTTGGGAGACACATGGTGAGCTGCTACTGTGGCGATGTGTAGGCTGCCTGTCATTCTAGCGCCGCCGGGTGCACCGGGTCTGCAGGTGCAGGGCAAGGTTTTTCGCGCAAAAACGACAGCGGGCACTGGGTTTTCGGCAGCTCTTTATTTGCCTCTGCTTTATGAGCGAATATTGGGAATGGGCAGAGGGGTCTTATCACATCCCAGCATCTAACCTGTAGGTATGGTACGTATTCCACACACGATTTCCGCGCTAAGTAAACCTACCACAAGCAGAATCAAGACCATCACACCCTCACCCTCACACCTCCTCCCGCCATCCCATCACCCGCCAATCCAAGGTCCAAACACTTCAATGCCTTGCATTCACGCACCGAAAAATCAAGAATCAAGAAGGAATCAAAAAGCCTCCTGACCGATCACCGGTCTGCAGTGCAATATGCCTATCAATAGATACAACCTTTCCTATGCAGATACCCGTGGCGCGTGTCCCCGTGATTACGTCCTAGACAGCCAGTCGCTGCTCTCGGCCTCGAGTCGTTGGTTGCGAGGACTTGGGGGTGTGACGTTGTGCGGTGGCGCATTAATCATGTTTTTGGATTTTAGTTTTCGACTAGGAAGATGGGGTTTGGGGGGTTTTTGGGGCTAGGCGGGACGGGGTGGTGGGACTGGGCATGGGTTTTGCGGCGGGTGGGTGAGCCGTAGGGATGGAGGGTAAAGGGGAGGAAATTGTCTTTGGTAGGGTGAGTTTGAATGACAACGTGACGGCCAAAAAAAAATTCCGAGGAGCGAAGGTTTTGGGAAAGGAGCATATCGGATGGCTTTCTATGGCTACTCTGAGCCTCATCATCATATTATATATGTGACGATGATATACTGTAAGTGTGAGTGCGCATTGATGATGCTGCTTCAAGTGTACTCTCGAATGATGCAGGTGGATAGAGACATGATGTTGCATTTCACATCCTAATATATGGCACTGCGCCTTCATCATGTGCCGAATCAGACGGAATGGAGACTCGAGACTCGAGGATCCTTGCGCCTTTTAGACTTCCGTGTAGTTGGCTCGAAAACCGGGATGTGGACTGGGTGGCCACAATCACATTTTTGACACGACCGAAGTATTTGGTGGGGTAAGTTCGATAAACCTTGGATACGTGAGGTACGTTGTCTCAAATGATTTAGCTCGGACGATCGCGATATATCGCGGAAACCAGCTGACATCAAACCAGATCAACATCATCCATCGAACATTTATAAACGACCATGTTTTTTCGGAGAGAGTGCAGAGAAGAGAAATGATGGAAACGATGGAAACGACATGAACTGATTTGAACGTAAAGATGATTGCTATGCAGTGACTTCCGTTCGAAATCGAGCAGATAGTAGCTTAGCTTCTTCTAATAAGAGATAGTGGAAATTATGTATTGAGCTCAAACTCACAAAGACAAAAACGATAAAGCCTTGTTCTCTCTCTCTGTTGAACATCACGATGCTACCTTCTCAACAACCACACATACACCACCATACTAGCGTTGTTGCAATGCATACCTACTCCCCGCTATCCATATTTTCTTCTGTTGAGTCTCTTCCCCATCCATGTCAGTGCACCCGCGCGTGACTAATAGCAGTATGGTGTTGGACCCTAAGACGTTATTCACAGTTCCACCCGCGAGACATTATTCTCATGCAGTGCGAGTCTCGTTTCAGGGTGTAACTTCAGTACCAATTAGCTGTAGTGCGTGAAACTCATCAAGCGATACATATGGCGAGTCATGTAGGCGTCTTTGTGAAAGGGACCATGAGTCAGTTGAGAAGGAGCGAGGAGTGCTCATGAGTCGTGAATTGCAAGATGTGAGAATTCCATTCTCTTTGAGAGAAAAGATTTGGTGTGAATGAAAGAGCAATGGAACTTGATGCCTGCCACAGCCTCTACACCCATTTCAGTCGATCTCTTCTCTTGCAAACCAACTACCATCATCTCAAGGTACATTCAGCGCCTCTACAGCCCCATTCAACCCCGCCGCAACATCACTACACTCGATTCCTTCCCCCTTATTAGCCACCATCTTCACGAAGGAATGATGCCTCGTAATCCATCTGGTCAACAACCATTTTTGCCTCTCCCTTTCACCTATAACCAGGTCTTCAAAGCCGCAGACGTCAAAGAATTTTTGAAAGAAAACCCCGCAGTACAGCATCGCGATATCTTCGGCCGGGATTCTACATACATGTATCATATGCTGAAATGTATCAAGTAGATTCATAGTAATGGCGTATTCCATGGGTGCGCGACCGGTGAGAGCTATCTCGTACCATACAGTGTAAAGTGCGTCAGTTGTGGGGCCGGTTCTGTCTTCTAGAAAGCAGCTGGCTATAGCCTCATGGGACAAGAAACCCGGGACAGAGTCCAGGTAGCTACGCAGGACTTCGGCCACGTCGCCGAAGGATGCACTTATTGTTGACCAGTCTAAGGTGCTGCCAAAGTCTGGAGAGAGGTGGAATCGGTCGACGAGTAGCTTGGTATGAGAATAAGTTACTGTGACCAGAGCGTTGGGGCCGTTGGCGCTTGCTGTGCTTGCGATCAGTTGGTGGGCGTAATAAGAAATTTGCAAGAACGCACCTCTGCTCTGAAGATACTCGCAGCATTTTTGCACAATGACGGGTACTGAGCCATATTTACTAATGCCCGAAGTGAGAGCTCGGGGAGGAAGCTCTGAGAAAGGTATGCTGAACACCTTCTCAGTTTGGGATGCGTTCGATGACGAGACCGTCTGACTGGTTATTGTGTTTTCATCTAGCCTCAGTTTGGGAGCTTTGCTGTCTCGGAGGAGCTGAGGTGCCAAAGTCGTTCTTCTACTGGGATACAGTGATGAAGTTGATGTCCACGAGCTTTCAGGTTGACGGCCAGGAGTCTTGTGAAGCGGCTGGCGTGGTAAGATACTATACAAGCTTCTTTGCTTAGTCGGAGTAGACAGTGATGTTTTGCTATCGTGCAAGGGTACACTCCTGTCGTTAGAGTCTGCATGAAGATATGCCGCATATTTTTGAGGGGCGGAATCAATAGGGGGTACTGCGGAGCCATTGGAGTCGACTTGGTCCAAAAGGCGAAAGCGTTTTGCTGGAATCGAAAGACGTGCTCTTATTTCTCGAATTATATCGTGGTCCCTGGAACGCCGGTTCACTTTCACGGCGCTTCCTCTTCGCTCAGAGTCAACACGTGACAAAGGAGGCGCGTAGTGTTGGGAATTTAATGCGCCCTGTGATCGCCTGTAGTGCAAGTTGGCACCGACTATAGCTTCGAACGTTGCTGGGTCTACATTCATCATCTGGTCTTGCGCTAACGACGATACAGTCGCCACTGATGCCCGGTCAAGCGACTCATCAGATGGCGCCACTGGTATTGAATTTTTACTCACTGGACCCGAGGATTCTGAGAATGAGAAAGCTGATAATGCTGTTGTCAGCGTGATTGTCTTATCTTCAGGTAGTGATGGCTGATCCCGTATGATCATGTTGTTTCCGCTCGTATCGACTGGCCTGCACGAACAAGGCACATCCATTATCGACATATCCGCCAGGCTATCTTCAGTGTCTGAAGCATCGTCCGGAATGCAGCATATGCCACAGAATGCCGTGGGCGCGTATTCCATCTCTTCGGGACAGGTAATCTCAGCCAAAAGGGTAGCAGTGTTCGGTCTTAGGTGCTGATCCTTGGAAAGCATCTTTCTTATCCACCGTAATGGGATCGAGTCTTTTGGATCATCGATGGCTTCCCATTCGGAGACCAACTGTGAGTACGCTTCGTGGTTGGCGTGAAAGTGAGTCGATTTAGAAGAGTTTGCAGCGAAGTAACGCTTTATCCACTCTATGTTGTAGCCCCTCAAGGCGGCAGACATTTCGAAAAATACACATCCAAGAGACCAAATGTCAGCCGATGTATTGCGAGCTTCAAAGGAGGCTACTTCTGGTGAACAGTACCTACAGCGTAGAGAATATTGTCAGCAAAAGCTCTGCAATGAGAATCTTTACAGTCATCTTGTTCTCTATAAAAAGATAGGCATCGACTTGTGTACGTACCGTGGAGTGGTGGCGGTGAGCCCTGAAGTGGTGGAGCCAATATCGTCCGCAAAGTCTCGCGATAGACCAAAATCCGTCAAGAGAACGCTTCCTCTGTGAATCAGTATGTTCTGAGGTTTGATGTCCTTGTGCCGAACTGATCGATCGTGTAGGTACGCCAGTGCAGCTGCCAAGCAGCCATAAAATGTACGTAGCGTTGCACACATCTCAGTTGCAAGAGCCTGTTCATGCAACCAGCTGGTGGAGGAGTTGGCCGTTCGAAAAGATCCTGCTTCCACGTGGGCAGATATTTGATCCAAAAGGGCGGCAAGATCCATCTCGGCCACCGGAGACATGATGAGACCCAAATATGTCTTGTCGGTATAGGAGCCAATGTATTCGATCACGTGACGGTGTTGAAGTCTCTTGATGATCTGGATTTCGGCCAGGAATCTCTTCATAGACTCCCTCGAATTGACTCCAAAAGCGGCGCGTCTTCGGATTCGTTTTAGGGCGTAGTGACGGAAGCTGATTCGACTCTCAATCCGGTCGACTTGTCCGTAGCCGCCGCTTCCTAGGCGACTCAGAATGTTGAACGGTAAAGCATCATCCGGCTTGAAATGGCTGTGCCTTCCATTCTCGACGCCAAGAGACTTGGTCAAAATCTTCTCCTGGGCCTGAATGATTCGCGCCTTCACACTGGGACTTAGGAAATGGGGTAGGCCTTGTGACTGAACAGGGAACCATTGATCATTGAAGCCTTCATCCAGTAGACGATCTAGAAGTTGATCCTCTCCGATCGCCCGGAGAACGATATAAGTTCGAGGACACCGGCTGGCGGCATGGCTGCACAGTCCTAGTAGATTAGATATCTCGTCTATCTCAGCATCGTTGAAAGCCTCGCGAGGCTGTGAGGGGTCAAAGAAGGATGCTAAACGATCCGAAGGCGTTGCGAAAACATTGTCTGTCGACATGGTAGGTAGGCATGTCCAAATCGACCGGAGTTACAAAGGCGGGCACTCCTGAGGTTAGGTGCAGAGAGAGTGAAGTGAGTCAGTGAGCCATCTGCAGGCATGGTCCAAGCCTCACAGTTTGCAGGGGCTGAGGAAAGGCTGCAGGTGTGGGGGCGGTAAAAGCTGCACTGCCGCGCTCAGCGTTGAAGCCAGATGCGCAGTCGTAACCATTTACAACACAATGCTTCGTACAGGTGCTCGTAGACTCGAATGAGAATCCGAAGGTTGAGCCTTCTGCGTGTGTTGATACCATGCCAGATGTGGTGGCCCAACAGAGCATGTATAGGAGATTGAAAAGATAAGACTAGAATTGATTCTATTTCTGTGAGAAAGTTGCATCGTTCGCGGTTACAATTGCCAATGGGTATGTAATGTGGGACAAGACGGAATGAGATTGTCGGCGTAAAGAAAGGGAAAGTACGCATTACATAAGCATACGTCACCACCAGTGCTGCATCGAACCTCATCTCGTCTGGAGCTCAGGCAGCTCGGCTCCAGCTTCAATCGAACCGGCACAACAATACCCACAGAAGCCCACAACATTTTCGATTGCAAACATGTTCAAGCGAATCTTTGGCGAGGTTAGTACATATTCATTTGGGTTCCCATCGACATGCACTAACGGTGTCTACAGCATGGTGCGAAGAACGTCGTAACCCTCTTCCACAAGCCGTCAAGCACCGCATCGACCCGCGTCCTCACCCTACTCAAGCAGGCAAACGCCCAGAGCGTGGCCCATGCAACTGAAGACCAGGCGAGCTCACACCATTCGCAGAATAAGGAGGAGCGCTTGGAGTTCGATCTCGACGTGACCGAAGCTCCACCCACCGGCGACCAGCTGAAGACGATCCTTGACTATCTAGGTGGACCGAGTGCAGCGGGAAAGATTATATCAGGAGCACAGGATGAGGCGGATGCGATCAGGCGACTGAAGGCGGATGGGGAGTCGTTCGCGCGGCCTCTGGTGAGTGTGGATGGTGAACGTTGGAAGACACAAGCTGACTGCGGCAGGTGGTGGACTGGAACCAGGGCAAGGCCGGTAAGCAGACATGTCCGTTTTGAAACGATGCCTGGTCATGGCTAACTATGGTAGTGGCCGGCGAGAATGAGTCGGAGATCCTGTCACTGCTACGCTCTATCCCCAAGGAGATTGACAAGGCATAAGCCGTGGGAAGGCAACCCGTGTATGTCAGCGTAGACGTGGTTAATTGTTTGTGGAGCGTGTGCTAGGAGCGCAGTAAATTCTACCTCTCTCCTTGACTTTCCGACATGGCGGCCAGGTAAATAACAGATGCACAAGCGACGGGTAGCTGCAGGCTTGAAGGGATGTTGGCCAAACTCTCCAATCTGAACCAACTTCTCAAATAGTCAAGAGTGAGGAAACAGTGAATGCAGTGGCGTGCAGTGCGGGGCTTGTCCATGGACAGAACCGACTCTCACCCTCGCGAGACAGCGGTAGGCTTCCATCCTTTGTCAACTCTTCCATCTCATACTTGTCTTCGTGTCAATCATGTTTGTTCGTATATCAAGCGTGTCACCAGGCCCGATACATAAGAGACGGAGTGAGCTTTATACAGGGTTGACGGGTTTTGGACATAGAACCAGGTGACTGTGGGTCGTCATCAGTCTGCTTCACCACGGCAGCAACAGAACGCCAAGCCGAGCTCCTGCCCTTTCACTCCCACGTGTAAACACAGTCCAGTCACCCTCACCTCCACCTCCACCTTCCTCGCTCCCTCTCTTCTGCCCCGCCACGACCTTCTCTCCACTCTTTACGGCATCTGCTGTCCTGCTCTTTCCTTGATCGTAGTCTGTTATTTCCTCAATTGCCGTCTTGCGCTCTCGTCGAGAAAGTTCAACTTGTGACGTCTTCACCATGGTCGACACCAATTCTCCACCGACCACCCCGAAGCCAGACACGACGGCGACGGCGCAGTCAGCACCGGCTTCCCTTGAGGGCATCCCCAACAGCAACTCCATGCAAGCCACCTCGCCTGCCTCGGATGCCACTGTTGTCGACACCACACAAGCCGCCTCTCCTGCCTCGGACGCGACCGTTGTCGTCATGGCGCCTCGCCCGTCTACGTTGGTTGGGATGCCCGGCATGAAGGGCCAGCCACGGTCGGGAGCTGCCATCTTCTCGACGGACGATGGCCGTATGCCTGCCCGTCCGCTCGAAGGCCCAATTCTTCCACCTCAGATCGCTCATGGGGGAGATTACGTCTTCAGCGTGGTTCTATATGCGCACATGTGGCGCAACAAGTATCCGCACTACTACCATCGTTTCTTCCCTGACAAAGACTGGTCTATCCATGATCTCTGGGACCCTCTCGAAATCCATTTGCAGAGCACCGGATTCGTCGAGGAGACGCTGGGCTTCATTACTAGGGACAATATGTTCCGTGTGAACCAGTACGCGTCTCAGTGGGCGAGACAGCACCCAGAGAAGCTCGACATGATTGGCGGTAGCCTAGAGGGTTTGTACGACATCGACAACCCGTTGGCTATTGTCGACAAGTTCTTCACCGATGGCGAGACTTCCGAATACCCCCCCGAGTTCCTATGGCACGTCGGTCAATCCATGCGCGTCTGCATGAAGGCTGTTTCTGACCAGATGAAGAAGAACGATACCAACATCGACGAGGCTAACAACGTGCAACAATCTGGACCCAGCGCTATGTCCGCCAGCCGGCCACGTAAGCCTGCTTGCGCATTCCTTGACGGGCTTGTACAAATGCTCACATACTGCACAGACGAGGCGCATACCTCGCCGCCTATGGTGCCGGCAGCAACTAGCTCTCAGGTTCTGCACCCACCAGCCGGAGTCACTAGCCTTCCCACCCATGTAATGCCCTTCGAACCAATGCGTCCTTTCAACTCCTATCCAAATCAGCCTGGACGACTTCCGTTTGGCGATCCTATCCCCGCTCCCATCTCTATGGCGCCTCCCCATCCCAACGGACAGCTTCGCAACCCGAAGAACAGGTTTAATCGTCAAGATTCGGGGTCGGCCGCATACAGCCATCATCCACAAGGCTATGGATGGGGTGATAACGTGCGCATACCGTCTGACCAATCTATGCGGCAGCCGTCGGGTGCGACCATGCACAGGCAGCCTACCCGTCATCCCTCGAATATGTCTGCGGCTCCAGGATTCATGAACAACATGTCTCCGATGGGTTCTCCCAACATGTATCACAGCCAGATAGTGCCTCCCCACATGATACCCCATGGGATCATACCGCCGCAGCCCACACAATTTGGACCGCCTTTGATGGAGCCACCGTATCCGATGTATGGACCAAATGGACCAGTTCCGCGAGTTATGCCATTCGGTGACATGACGAACGGCATGCAGCACCCACTTGGCCGAGGCATGGAACAGCGCGGCATTGTCGAGCGCCGAGGGAGCATGGCGAGCAATCCAGCCAGCAGGCTGTTCGACCCTTTCGGAGATAGACCAGAGCAGTCTAAACGTTTCACGCAAATACCGAACATCAGGAAAGGCGGCCGCAACAGCTTCTCAGGCTCCTCCAATCGCCCTCGTAAGTACTCTAATGGCCGCTATGGCTCGAACAATTACGATCGAGATGATGGGCCGAGATCTAGCAGCGGCTACTATTCAGAGCGACCTAGCTTTGGTTACGGTCCAGCCAACGAGTCTGTCGTCAATGACAAAGAATCTGGTTGTGACGCTCAATCAATTGCGCCGAAGAACGAGAGTGTCCGGAAACTATACGTTACTAACCTGCCCAACAACGTTTCAGAGCCAGAGTTGTTGGCAGTTTTCCAAGCTAAGGCCGGTGTCTCGAGAGTAGAAATGAAGATGAATCCTGGCATGGACTACTTCACGCATGCCTTTGTGTTTTTCAACTCCCCGAACGAAGCGAGGAAGTGCCTACCGAACGTGAGCAAGTTCGAATTGCGCGGCAAGACTCTTGCGATTAGTGTCCCTTATTGCTATTATAGGGTCGTGGACGTTCCCTTCCCTGCGCAGGGGCCGCAGCGCGACGGCCGACCAGCCCCGCTCATCACGACGAATAGTACTGTAGGACTTGGTGAGGTAGCTGATCGTCCTCAATATTCTCCACAGGACGCTAGGAGCGACCTACAGAAGAACCGACATTCGCAACAGAGCTACCCTTTGACAAAGGGTAGTCCTCGTGAGCGGAAATCGACGACGAGGGATCTGCCTGTCGATCAGGGGAACTTGGATGAAAAGCGGGAGGTGGAGAGCAAATCGGAGATGACTACAAACCTAATCAAGGTGGTCCAAGAAGACCCGTTTGTCCAGGAAGCGAAGGCTTTGAATGAGGCTGGAGGTGTTGATCAGCAGCCCATCATTGCTGAGCTTCCATCGGAGCCTGTTGTCAAGGGATCACAACAACCCAAAGAGCATTCAGAAGTCGAGGAGGCGACTATTTCGGCTGGTCAAGGGTTGGATACATCGACAGTACATGTGCTTACGCAAGAAGTTGCAGCAGATTTAGCCGCTCCCCTTTCACCTGTCTCCGAACATTCCATCACCGAGGATGTGGCTGATTTGGCTGAATCTCCAGCTCTCAGTCCACCTTCGAAGTCTAGCCCTTCTAGCCAGAGCCTTGCTGCAGCTGCTTCTATTGAACCTGTCCCTCTTTCTATTCCGCCATTGACCGAGTCGCCAAATTTGATCGCCGCCCCATCGCTGTCAACAAAGACACCAGAGAAGACAAAGGCATACCAGAATAAAGATGACGGTGCAACGGTCAGCGCGAAGAGTCCTCGAATGCAAGACGAGACGTCTTCTGACGATGACCAGAAGCATGATCTCAGCTTTCATTCAGCGCAAGAGGCCCAAGATGAGTCTACGGCCGCTACAAACGATGATATAACGACACCAATCCCTATCAAGAGCGAAGAACCTCAGATAGACACGATGCCCCCTTTCACGCCGATTGAAGCAAAGCCGGACGATCCCCAGGCAAAAATCATACTGCCTGATCCCAATCAGTCGACTTCGCAGGCAGGCAAGAAACCAGGCGCCAAACAGACACAATCCTTGAACCCTTTTGCGAAGCCTAGCAAAGCTCAAAAGCAGAAGGAGAAACAGGCGAAGAAGAAGGAAAAGAAGAAGGAGAAGATCAAGGTTGAAAAGGAGGTGGCACCAGCGACGAGATCTGGAAGCGCAACCAACAGCAAGTCCGAAGGCTCGGCTCTTAAATCCAAGGTTGAAGACAGCATTGCGCAGACTGAGACCAAATCGAATGAGAGTGTTGATGAGGCTGAAGGTAAGTTCCCCCGTCCCTCCACGTATCATGTACCATACTCAGAAATGAAAGCTCAACAAACAACGGTGGTCCAGCGCACCAAGTCTCCGACTGTTGGTGGCATCGTATCTGGGGGTACCTCATCGGGTACTTTCGATAGCAACCCTCCGCGCCAGACGCACACAGTACCAGACCGCACATCATCAACTGCAGCTGGTGTTACCGCCGTGCCTATGTCTCAAGATCTGGCCCAGACGACGAACGACAACTTGCAACAGACGCCAAAAAGGAAATCACACCATATTAGCAAAATTGCTGTCCCAGTCATCGGGCCAGTCAGGAAGAGTAATTTGCCTGTACCGTCAACGTCTCCGGGAGATAACGGCTCTGCCACAATGTCTGGTTCGTCGACGAGTGCTAGCCCGACAGGGGTGATGAACCATGGTCCTGAGGCGTCTACACATGATCAAGGTGAGTAATCATCCCAGTGTGATAGGCCCTCAGTACTGACTCATCAGACCCTGCTCAGACATTCGTTCAACAACATTCGCCATCTGTTACCAGCTCACCAACACTACGAGCTACGAGCCCGAAGTCGATTCCAGGGACTGCAACCACTGAATGGTTTACACCGATGCCGACACCGACCACAGCAGCAATGCCGACTCCAGGTAGCCCGACCCCGGCCGCAGTAGCAATGCCGTCTCCAGGTAGTCCGATCCCGACTGCGGAAGCAATGCCGCCTCCTCCCCACCCGACCGGGACAACCTCAGAGGATGTGCCTAAGAAGAAAAACAAGCACAGAAACAAGAACAAGAACAAAAACAAGAACAAGAAGTCCTCTGGTGTTGACGAAGAATCCTCAGCAACCTCGCCTCAAAAGCCCGACGCTGTCGCTGACCTTGAAGCCGCGACCCAGCAAGCTGACAACTCGAGCACCGGCGATCCCTTTGCCGCCCAAATCAACTACATCGAGGACATCAAATCGAAGAACAAGACTGCGGAAACTGAATCGTCACCCAAGACTGCGAAAGCCGAATCGAAGTCCAAGGTGCGTGAGGCCCTTTCATAGTATGGTCGGGGCAGGTCTAACGGACTCAGGAGCTTCCCAGCAGCCTTTTTGAATCCATCGACGCGTATATGAGGGAGAGTCAAGAGACTCGTCAAAAGATCATCAACCTGGTGACACAACTGCCTCTGTCGAAGAAAGCTGGAAAGCCGTCGCTTGGACCCAAGGACAAAGGATGAATCTACTTGCGGGCTTGTGGCGTGAATTCGGCGTTGCGGCGGTGGTGGCTTGGATGCCCTTTTCATGACATTTGTGGTGTCGGTCGTCGGTAGAATGTTATCCCCGGTTCCTCGGAGGATGCAGTCACCTGTGGCGAGCAGACATGGAACTTCCCAAACATGTTTCAAGGGCATAGCGAGTCGGGAAGGAAGGCCTGGGACTGGGTCGTGAGGCTGGGCAAGAATGCGACTGGGTGTTGATGAGCATACTTCCCTCACCAGTCTTTCATGTACTAGTATAGAACAATGGCCATACCTCCCTTATGTATAATGATTCGCTTGAGATAATGATCATGATGAAAGCAACAGGGCGTGAAAATTAGGCGCACTTGTACGGTAACGATCCATGACAATGCTGACTGATGACTGTCTTCTTCTGATGGTAGGACTTATTGAAGTGGTAAAAGTAGTATAAGAGTTATCGATTCAGGTTGCAGCCGAAGGCTGCCTATACAGATCCAACCATCGTGGGCGATTGCTTTGGCGGAAAGCCACGCTTTCCCCAACAAGACTTGGATAAGACACGTCTTCCAGGAAAAGAAATTTGGATACAGCAGTCAGACTCTCAAGCCAGGAACTTCTTCTGACCGCACATAGAACAAGGCACCGCAATTCATTAAGAATATCATTCATGATCATATATCCGCATCCGACATCCGACATCCAAATCTCACTATTCACTCAAATACTGTTTTTTCCCCACATCTACTCCCATTCCCTCCACTCCCCCTCAATACCCTTAAGCTCCAACTTCCCCCTCTCCCACTGACTGCTCCCCCTCTCCAACCCGCCCATCCAAGCAATCAATCCCCTCCGCTCCCTCGCCAACTTTCCCTCCACCACCTTCCTCTCCCCAACCTTCCGCTTCAAATACGTAAAGTCATTGTCCTTGACAGCACGCTCCCACACATTCCGCATCCGCGCACTGTACAGACAGCACGACGATCCTATTTCCGGGTCCTCGGTGGGCACGGGTTGGATAGTGCGGTTGAAGAGTTTAGGAAGCGGGAGTAGTGAGTTGTTGGTCATGTAAGGCGAGGAGAGAGATGTTGTAGTTGGGGAAGACGATATAGCGGGCCAAATGATCTCGTCGAAGCATTCCTGGCAGACTGTGAAGTCTGGGAGTTGGGGTATAAAGTGCCACGGTTTGCCGAAGAGAGCTTTGTCTCGCTGGCACTCGTTCTTGAAGGCGTTTTCGCGCGCGAGCTGCACGAAGCGGTTGATGTTGGGTCGTTGGCCTAGGAGCTCGGCTTCGGCGTCGAGCTCGACGAGGAGGTCGAGGTATTTTGCGAATCGCCGGGAGTTGACGCGTAGACTGCACGTGCAGGATATAGATGGTGCGTAAGAGCTGCTTGGTGGGAGACGGGTCAAGTAGCCGCGGATGCTGGGGAAGAGGATCTCGATCATTTTTAGGTCGTAGGGACATACGGCGAAGTTGGCGACATGGATACCGTCGCGTTGGTCAGGAATACCGTACCAATGAATGTGGTCGGAGCTGAGCTCATGGTCGCCAGGGCAGGGTCGCTCGGTTTCGGCGACGTTGGCGAGGGCGTAGAGTAGGTCTGGTGTTTGCCGACGTTGCTTCATCGTGAGAAGCCATGCTAAGCGTATCCATGGGCTGCTGAAGTCACAGAATCGCTCTTTGGGTCGCTCGTATCGTCGCGATTGAGAAAAGTAGACTGCGAAGGGCGTGTCGGCGAAGACGCCATCATAGCAGCTTGGGCAGATGTCGAAGTTGTGGCAATTGTCCATGTTGTACCAGTCGTTGTACTTCGCAGATGGTTCACTGCGCGGACACGATGGCATAGGTCTAACATCACTTAGTGGAGCAGCAGTTCTTCGCTCTCGACGTCCATCCTGGCTAGACTGTGATCGCATGCTATTAGATCGTACTCGCGGGGACCGTGGTGCCTCATCAGCATTCGAATTGTGGCGGCTCAGTGGCGGAGGGCGGAAAGCAGACAATCGGGGCGATCCTGGTATTGAAGTCTCAGGATACGGTACCCTAGGTGAAGAGTATGTAGGAGTCGAAGAGTGATCATATTGATAGTTCTCTTCCGGAGGCATGAAGGCCTCAGTGGGTCGATCGTCTACCGGATAGGGAAGCGGATTGCTCGTGGGCTGCGGTAATCTCGAAGGTGACGGACTTTTCACATTTATGTGAGGCATTGGCACGGGCATCGACTCGTACCTTCCATGGCGTGAAATAGGTCGTGATCGCTCGGTAGCAGGCGGATATGCCCCGTGCCAGTTTGAGTCTGTAAAGGTTGCTTGTGGGGTTGACCGCGGGATTGTGGACGGATAAGATAGAGGAGAAACAGGTCGGTGGCCATTTCTGGATAATGGGCGGGCTGTTGTTGCAGGGGAAGACGGTCGTGGTGGTAGCCTCGGTGAGCGTGGAGGAGACGATCGTTCGCGATAGGACGGTGAGCTCGGACGAGGTGATGATGAGTACGTGTCGGGGTATTTAGAGCTCTTTGGGTAGCCTGTCTCAACTGGTGTCGGCTTCTGCTTCCGCGACTCGCCATTGAGGGAAGATGAGGATGATCGTGGAGACTGCGTCTGGGGAGTGGGATGCTTAGAAGACGCCGACGAAGTATTGCTCCCCGAACTATACGACTCTCGGTTGACCGAAGACGACGGAGCTGCATCGCGATGCTTCCTTCGCTCAGGTTTCGCTTGATTATCCACAACGTTCGTCCTCAAATCTTCCTTCTGCAGGTCACTCTTCACGAAGCTATATTGTCCTGACCTGCGTGGTTCAGTACGAAGGTAGGAGGCATCCCGGTCTCTGTCCGAATCCTCAGACACGTTGTTCCTAGGCGCCCGAGTAGTCGGAGACTTTGTATAAGAATCATGACGGGCGGATGGTGATGGTCTCCTCTCCGGCCTAGCATTCTGATCCCGTGCATTCCTAGCATCCCGACTCGGAACTGATCTTGGAACGCTCGACGTCGAAGGTGTAATGCTCTCTGGCGAAAGATAGTACTCCTTAGGTGACGGAGCCAGTGACTCTTTCTGCGGTTTTGTATATGCATATGGCGTAGAAGTGCGCTCAGTGAACACAGGCGGGTCATTCACGTCTGTCTTGAGATAGGGCATGTTCCCTCGTTCCGCAAAGCTCTTTCGTCTCCGCCCGCTTGCATGCTGGTCGTCATCTGCACCAGGATCCGAGACGAGCACATATCGGCGCTCATCGTTGTCGGTTATGTATGGTGGCCGATCAAGCTCCTCGATGATGGGGTATTGATCGACAGTGCCCCGCGATTTGGCTTCACCGACTTCCTCCACCTTCGACCCCGCCGAGGATGGAGTTTCCCTTGCAAGCGACGCGGCCTCGTCTTCGACCTTCGGGCTGGGTGGCCATCGGTCGTGGGCTCTCGGGCGATATGTTTCTCGCGCAGAGGGTCGTGAGGGCAGCGTATGCTCGTAGCGGGGCTCGTATGAATGGTGGTAGGACGACGAGTATGAGGATGCGGGCTGGCTGTATCGCATGGCTGGGGGTTTATCGGCAGCTATACGTGAGTATGCATCTGTGTCTCGCGACGTCGAGTAGTAGGAATCGTGGCGCGAGCGGTGGTTGTAGTTGTCGTAGTCGGAGTAAGCCATGCACACAGCTGGTGAGCGAGGTCAGGCGGGCAGGACGTGTGATTGGCTTCCACAGTGAGCAGAGCAGAGCACGGAAAACAGAATCCAAGTGGAACGAATACAAAGGTATGGACGGACAGGTACAAATATGAGGGAAAGACGGCAGCGGTCACATTCTGGGAGGGATAACAGGCAGAGGGAAAGGATAGCGGGCAGCGGAGCCATGTTGAGAGCCCGCTCCACGTCTTTTGGTGCACTCTGACGCATCTCTCACCAGAGCATTCGCGCTTTCTGCGTCTCTGCATTTAGGGTCCGCCTTTCCATGCACGTCCTAGCCAGATAGCCAGATGGTGCCGTGCTCACCGCCACCGCCAGTCCGCATTGGCTCTTGCTACGTGACGGTTCCTGCCGCATACCGCCGTTGAGTGACATACCGTCACCGGGTGGTAGAGCACGAATGTCCGCATGGAATACGAAGAAGCTTTTCGGAAGCTGCCACTCGAATCTCTGCCTTCACCGTCTTCCATCATTATTCTTGTTTTCATATGCATTTTCGCAAGGCGCTGTGCACATCCAACCGAATACTCCAACCGGTTCCTCGTATGCTGGCACTACAATGCCGTACAACCGGTACATGTGTGGCAACCACTTGCTTTTGCTTCCTGCCATGCCTGTTTCCAGTCATTCTCGACTTCCGTGCCACAGCCGTAACCTCCATCCATGTAACCAGCAAACAATCCACCCGAGACCACGCTTCCACTAACAGCAGTCATTCGCTTCAACACCAACATCACCGGAATGAACAACAAGAAAAGTAATCCAGTGTTAGACCGGCAGCCTCCGAAAGAGCGGTAAACCCCCAGAGTTTATGCACTGCATAGCCACCACATCTTCTCGCTTCACTCCAACTGCGCCTTACAGCAGAGCCGCATCGCATCGCCAAGCAGGATACCTGCAGCTGAACCATGGAGATAATACTCGCAACCAAAGCACGTGTCATTTGAGGTACCGGTAGACGGTAAGCTGAGGTATGGTGAGGCGGATATACGGCTCACCATTGCGCTTAGTACAGTTCCGGTGAACGGCAAAGCGGGTTGTGCGTGTATGATCTTGTATGTAGCTAGCTGTGTCTCGGAAATCGATAATTTCGTAGACGTTTCGATCCTTTAAGAGCGTGCATGTCTCGTATGAAATATCACGAGGAAAGTGACAGCGTTTTCCATAGTCGTCCCTCTTTGGGCACGCATTTTCCTCTGGTCCAACTGGTTATTCCCAAGTTCTTGAGCCTTGCCATGTAGAAAATTGGTAAGCAAACTGACAAGGGCAAGTTGATAGTCTCATAGTCTTTACTGTTCATGCAGAACATGCAAGCTTGTGTCACAATGCTGCTGGAAGCACAGAAGAGTAAGAGTAACTGGTGTGATCTAAGATTGTATTCAGACCGGGAAACTATTCACAATACGTAGGTAGTACAACCCAGACCGACCGGGATTTTTGGGAAGATAAGATACTTAGAGGACAGACAGATCTCCGAACTTCTCCTGTATGGGTGTTAGCAGTCTATCGCGTCCAGATCTTGACCAGAAAAAACTTGCCTTGTAGCCCGGAACAGCCCAGCGACCCTTCGAAACGAGCTGCTCGGTGCGCTTGTCGATATCCGGTTGAGCGGAAGCAACCTCGTCCTGCACCACACATTAGCCCTCATCCA
This sequence comes from Byssothecium circinans, assembly GCA_010015675.1. Classification (NCBI taxonomy): domain Eukaryota; kingdom Fungi; phylum Ascomycota; class Dothideomycetes; order Pleosporales; family Massarinaceae; genus Byssothecium; species Byssothecium circinans. The sequence continues at coordinate 110,800 of ML977040.1, read as the reverse complement.
CATCCTGCCCATTCCCATCACTATGCCAACACATACCACAGTAAGGTCATCAAACGGCCTAGCATCCTCGATATTCTTCAGCGTCTTCTGCAAATCACTCAACTCCTTATCGACCACACTCTTGGTCTCCTCCGCGCTCTTCACAGCCTGGGCCTCGAACGCCTCAATGGCCTTGATTTGTCGGTTGACATCGTAGGTCTGGGGCTTGAAAGCATTGAAACTCTTCTCAATCTCGTCGACGATGGCCGTGTTCTTGAGAACGGAGCGGTACTGCGCGAAGTTGACCGTTTGCGGTTGCTCTTGCAGGAGGGTGACTTTGCGGCGCGCGTCGTCGTTGCGCTTCTTGAAGGCTTGGAGGGCGGCGGCAGTCTGGCCCCGCAGGCCAAGCTGCGTGCCAATCTTTGTCCAGTCGAGCTTGAGGGCGGCAGAGCGCTGTAAGGGTGTTGATGTCAGTTTGGTGGTTCTAAGCTTTGGGGTATGATGGGGAGGTGGGAACACTGCCAGAGCAGCAATTGGGCTTTCTGAAGCTTGAGAGGGTGCGGGAAATGGGGAGAAACGTACTCCGACGGCCATTGTGATGGAATAGGACGGGATGCGGTGGGGAGGTGTTCGTGAAAGAGGTTGAAGTTCTCGGCCGCTCCTGCGGAAGTGAGCTTGGCGGCCCTTAGGTAAGCACTTCAGACGACGAAAATCGGAGACGCGTGAGTGAGAGGCATCTCGATTTTAGAACTTAGGTAGAATATATAAATGGTCTGCGAAAGAATAAATATGAAAGCTGATCTTGGCCCCATGGTTAGATCGAGACGATTCACAACTGTAAAGGTTTGGTGCAGCAAGTCACAATTCATGCTGTATCGGAGAAGTGAAGTACACGTGGACACCAAAATCTCTTGGTAGCTTCATTTTATAGCCATTGAATTGGGGCCGAAGAAGTCCATGAGACTCAAACGCTCAAATAAAGCCATCCGAATTTCCCCATGACCGCGAGCCAATCCGGTACGAGCAGCCAGCTAGGCCTATATACTGAGCGCCATGATGGAGTTGACAATATCATTGTCGTTCTCCTTGAGAGCCTTGACAGCCTTCTTCCGTGAGACGCTGGCCTGCTGCATGACGAGTTCAATGTCCTTGGCCTCGAGTCCTGAGTCATCCACCTCCTCGCCGTCATCCTCTTCCTCCTCCTTCTTGTCCTCTACGGCTTTGCCCTTGCCGTGGTCGTGGTCATGGTCATGATCGTGATCGTGTCCGGCGTGGTCGTGGGAGCCTGCCTGCTCGGCGGCAGCAAGCTGCTGAGCGGCAGAAGCCTGGGCCTGAGAGTTCAAGTCCTCGATCTTGGCCTCACCAAATATGCTGTGGTCATGTCAATGACGGAAGCGCAACAAGATTGAGGCTTTCGCTTACATGTAGGTGTTGCTTGAAGGGGACTTGTAGACATCGGGCTGGTTGATGACGAAGAGGATCTACGGTGCGGTTAGTTGGATTGTCCTTTCTAAATGTATGTAGCAAGCGTCAAGTGCTTGTTGACAATCATCGCATCATTCCGCAAGTTGCACTTACTCCCTTGGGTCGACGGAGGGTCACGCGGGTGATGCCCTCAATGTGCTTCAGGCCGAGCTTCGCAATGGCCTTACGAGCCTTCTTCTCGTTGCGAGAATGAACAGCGACAGAGGAACCTGCGGGGATGCCCTCTGCAGCCTCGCCCTCGCCCTCGCCTTCACCTTCAGACTCAGAACTGGACTCAGCATCCTCGACCTCAACTGTCTTCTTCTCGGGTTCGTCCGGGAGTTCCTCAATGCGTGGGTTGGCCATGTTGTATGATTGTGGTGGAACAGTGGTGCTGGTGAGATGTTCTGGGTGTTGGAGCTGCAACAAACAAAAGCTTGGCGCGAACGAATTTAGCGAGGCAAGGTGTGGGCATTTCAAGTTAGCGAGCGGTCAAACGTGCATGCACTGTGTTTGTTGAATTCACATCATAGGCGATTGCAATTGCGCGGGGGCAATGGGATATCAATTACAGCACTGCTAAATGGATTCATAAACTTTGGAATTGACTCTTTTGCTACATGTAATCACATGAGAGAGTCTTCTTAACCGTCCGAACCGAGTTGCACCATGCCAAAGGATGAGGAAAGTCACCCAAATTCAGATTTGGATTGTGAATGCCGTGATTGCCATTCGGAATGGAATGCTCATGCAAATGCAAATGCCCTCCGCTAACACCCCGGGCATGGCATCTGCCCTTCCTGTCCCCAGACTCCTAGACCGTACAGGATAACTATGCGGCGGAGCGAACCTTGGCAAGAGTCTTGCGGACCTCGAAGCGAGCCTATATCATTGTCAGCCACGAATTCCTAATGCACCCATCTTCCAGACATTCCCAATGCTGGAGCGCAAGTGTCAGGACTTTCGCGAAGGGAACCCACCTGCTTCCTCAGCTTCATGACCTTGAATCTCTCGAAGTCGTTGAGTTGCCGCCTCTTCTGGAACTGAACGCGCTTCTTTGCCCAAGAGGTCTGCTCGAACTTGGAGTCCACCTCTTCCTTCTCCCAGGCCCTCTTCAGGGCGCCGACACCGGTAGCGCGGGCGAGCTTGGGGATGACAATCGGGGTGAGGGAGATGTGGGCGAGGGGTGCGGCGTGTCGGGGAACGATTCCAGTCTTGGAGGGTCCGTCAACGAGCACCTAAATTCTGTAAGCAGACTGCGCGAAAAGGAATCGCAATTGAGGTGGAATCCATACACGCTTGTGGTCGATGATCTCGACGATGGCGGCCAGCTTCCCATCGTACTCGCCGCCGTTGAAGAGGACAACACGGCCGACCTCGACATACCTCCACTGGCTCGTTGAAATCTCGACGTCACCCATTTCGACGATATGTGCTGTTGTGGCGTATTAGACTCTGAAAGGGAGCGTAGAAGGTTTATCGCGGGCGTACCTGTCGGATATGAGTCGGTTAGTAGTGTTGTCGTTGATGTCGAAATTGATCCTTGGTTGTTGATGTTCTGTGTAGGCGGATTTGTGCGGGCGCCTAGTGCGCCAAGCCCGTTTAGCGAGAACGCGCAGCCTGGAACTTTTTTTGCGACTTTTCTCTTCGACCTCACCTGCCACCTCTACAGGAGGCAAAACATCGCGAGTGCTTTGGTACCGCCGCAAGGCCGTCCCTAGATTGATTTGACGTAGACATATATGTCTTTCTTCATCCGCTTGTAGCTGCTAGCTCTAGTTCGCACGCCGATTCATCTTTCACTCATGCCAGCAGGATGTCTACCCATCTCAACACTCACACGGTACGTCTCCAGCCTCGCTCTACATCTTTCACACTTCATCCAATGATGATGTAATTTGCGATTGAGTTCTTCGTCGGATGCCCTCGCCGGGGTATCATAACGGCGTCGAACCTGTGATATTCCTTTCTTACATATTCTGAGCACTTCCATCACACCTCAGCTATTGAGTCTCTTCAAGATACATTGGACTGACTTGTACAGGTTTAACATCTAGGTGTCTGCTTATGAATGTGCTTTCAGCTTCCGACGATACTTCGATGACAACTTGTCGCGTTGACTTGGTAAGTCTGATCTCCTGTTTCGCATGCTCACCACCCCCCTTCCGAGGATTAAAAACTTTGCCTAGATAGTAAATGACCCTTCGATGGGATGATTACAAAACATATCACCAAGATCACTGAGGAATTAGCAACATCACACTTTCTGTTTGGCGCTTTTGCTGTGCAAGTTGCTAACGGTATTCTACAGATTCGAAAGCAACCGCATTCGGCACCGGAGGCCTGCTAGGATCTACATTGTAGATATGGGCTTCGGCAATTGCTTAAGATAGTCTACATAGCTTCAATATTCTTGAGCCCGATCAATCATCCTGCTACTCTTCTTCACCCTCAAGACTCAGTACAGCAGCGCTACCCCCTCTCCTGCGCCCATTCGTGATCTTCCTCCCATAATTACAATAAAGCCTTACGAGCAAGGCTCTCACAAAATCGTCCAAGGTTGTCTTCGCATCGAACTTTGGACCGCTGTACGGAAATGGCACAATCTTTGCGCGATTCCAATCCTCATGCTCCAGATAGAACTCCAGTGAGAACTTGTCCGCTTTTCTAAGAAGATCCTTTAACAACACACCCTTGCCTTCGTGCCAGTCCGCCCACTGCCACAACTTCGGATCGTGGAAGTTGATAGTGCCTCTCGTATTCGCTTCGTGCAAAATCTGGGCGTTGAAGAGTATGTGTCGAACGACGTTGAGGTTGCACCCACAGTCAATTACTGCGTACCGGAGCATGGCTGTGTCGATGGCTTGCGAGACACCGAGAAGTACGGAAAGCGCGGCAACCGCACGCTCATTCTGCCCTTTGATCGCTTCTTTCAGTCCTTCTTTTGCCGTCTCGCCCGCCATGGTGCCTTTCCAGTCGATCTCGCCGTGCAGCGACACCAGCACGTAAAGAAATGACGCCTTGTCCTCCGTCCATGGCCCATGCAATAGCTTCTCGGGAATGTTGAAGCCCTCTGCAAGGCTCAAATACGTGATCTTGGTGAACCTGAATGGCCACAGGTTCTCAAAGTAGCTCGGCCCAGGCACTTCAACGCTAGCATTCTCCCATATCTTGCCCCTCTGCTTGATCAGAGTACTCTGAGCTTTTCCCACGTAAGCGAGGAAGAAGTCCCACGTGAAGAAACGGCAGGCGAGAAGATCTGATTGGATCCCAGGATTGGACGTGACTTTACGGTCTCGATAGTTCGTCCTATGGTCGACTGTGTGAAAGAAGGTCCACATGACAAACTCCATGGTAACTGCCTGTGACGAAAGTTTCTGACCGATGTCTGGAGAGGCACGCGGAAGTGAAATGTTCATGCTGTATAGGAATATCATCTCCAGGAGCTCCTGCGGTAGGCCTTGGAGGGTCGGCATGGCTGCAAAAAACTCTTTCCGCGCTTTCTTTCGTTTCGAAGATACAGAGGTTTTTGGCCGCTTTGAGACTGGTGTTGAGGTGGTGTCTTTTGAGGAAGCAGCTGAGACCGGAAGTAGGCGTGCTTTTCGTTTCTTGCCTCGGATTCTCACGGGCGTTAGATCCATTTGTACTCCTGTCAACAAGGAGCCAGGTAGCAGGTTTGTGAATGCTAGGCAGCACGTCGTCTTATGGGTGTCGGATCTGTAGAGATGCGATCTGTTGTGGCGTCGCGCACGAGCCAGGTGTGGCTTCCAATTGATCCTGGCACGCGATTCACGAAAAAGCTCGGACACCAAAACCACCCACCACCCATACAAATCGCCATACAACGAGGGTTTTTTAAGGGTTTTAGGTAAGATTTTAAGGATATAGGATTCAAGGCTATATATCTACATTATCATCTATATGTAGGGCGTTTATCTAAGGCTATAGTAGTATTTTAGCGCTTTGTAAGTAACCCTCTCTTTTTATGCAGTCGTAGAGTCTCTGAGGTATAGAATAAACTCTCTTATTAATAAAGGCCTAAGATATATATTCCTATCCTTCTATTACATGCTCTTGAGTTTTAAATGCATTCTAATAAGGATACCTTTTAAGAAACTACTTTGTTGTGACAGAAAATGCGTTTTGGTGTCCGAGCTTTTTCGTGAATCGCGTGCCTGGCACTTGCGCGGACATTTGTTTCTCCCCATCACCGTCGTAAACAAACTCCCAGAGATAAAGCGACCCCGGCGCATAAAACATAAACCTACCGAAACGATCGTATTGAGCTATTGAACGAGAATGCAAGTCCACGCTGTACCGGATTCAGAGCGCGCCTTCGATTCCTCTGGGAGGAGACTACCGTGGGCTTTTGAGTATGCGGAGTAAGTTCGCAGCTGAGCTACTTCATTTGCGCGATTTTGACTAACAGTATCGCGCAGCTCAGAGCAGTCATCGCGCCGCCTGCCCGAAGAAAAAGGGCCCTTTGGCAAAGCGCGAAAACGTGGTCTTAGCAGGAGCAAGACGCCGAACGCAAAGAACGTAGAAGACCACGCAAAGCTCGAGAACATCAGGGCGATCGACGATATATTCATCCGCCACAAAGCAGAGACAGACAAGCAACGATCATTAGGAAGGAAAATCTCAGGGCCTGCGTCTTCACTCCCCATCTCCGCATCTACACCGAACCTCTTTGAATCGACTGGGCTTTCCGCATCTTTCCCGAGCGGCGCAACTACGAACACAGGCGCGAAGGAACCGAGCGAGGTGATATTATACGGGTATGGCAGCGAGATACAATGGGCAGCTATAAGTCATTACGAAACCGTGTCGGGAGGCATCGTCTACGAGCAGTATGAGCGGGATCCTCGAGACCCCCGATACGGCGCAGCCTTTGTATTCAAACATGGCGAAGCAACCAAATCTCTCTCGAAACAGGCAAAATCGAAGGTGAACGAGTTTGTGGGTGGCGATCACTGGATAAAAGTCACATTCGACTCACCAGAGGCTGCAGAAAAGGCATGCCATTACTCGCCGTACAAGTGCCACGGCTATCTCGTCTACGCGGAGCCATATAGGGGGACGGGTCCGACTGCCGGTGATAAAGCGATACGAGCACAACAGGGTGGGTCATCACTTACTGCGTCGCCGAACACCATTTCCTCAGCTACGATGCAGATGGGCGCTTCGCCTTCTTCAGCAACTGCTTCAATACCGACCTCAACACTGCCGTGGCAACATGCCAAAGAACCCGCCTTTCACCCTAGCGGAGCATTTCCTGCAGATGAGGAGCCCACGACCGTTGTACCTACAAACCAAAACCAGACCCGACCAGACGACCAACTCATCGCCCAAACCTCTGCAGCACAAATACGCCGGCCCGATGGGAAAAGGACGCTCAGAATCAAGAACGCAAAGCCAATAGTCTTCCTCCCACAAGAGAAGGCTTTCCTTCCCGCCCCTCCACGATGGCAGCAGACGCTCTCCTCGTTTCCAATCATAGGATGGGTGGTGGGATCAGGCCAGGGAATCATCGGAGATCAGGTACCGAGGAAGGAGGATGGGAGCTTTGACAGTGCAACCGCGAGTTTGTATTGGCGAGTGTGGTATATGGTAGATTCGTGCTTTGGGTCGGATTTTTGCGGTGTCAAAGCCGTGGAGTTTGACGAGTAGCTATTGAAGACGAGGAGGGTTGATGTATAATATGGATGAAATGCGTCCAAAATCATGACTCGGAGTACATGGCTGGTTGGGAGGGAGAGGCGTAAAATGGTATTAGCATAGCTGACGGCTACTCATGGTCGTTTCTTCTGTTCAAAAGATGTCACATTGCTCTCGTGTTCAAGACTACTTCATACCAATATTCCCCCAGCACTTCACACATACCGACTTAGCCATTGAAGTGTCTCCCCAAACCCGTGCCGCCTGACTACACTGGTCATGAAATTTTTACCTGCCGATCTCCCTCTAGTTGTTTCCTTTTCACTCTACCCCAATTCCTCGTAGTCTTCCGCAGACCCAGTGCCGAACCTAGTTGAGGTGGCTGATCTTGTTGCCTATAATTACTATTAGTGTGTCTAGCAACTCTTCTATCACGAGAAGAGCGCTAAACTCAACTTTCGACTCAGAGAAGCGGGAGTGGTTGGCAGCATCAACGAGGAAGAGGATCGATGATACTAACATGCCACGGAGGTCAGTGGGAAATTTGCAGCGGAAAATAAGGTGCAGCACAATCGTCACAGGTAGAATTTAAGTTAAAGGGCTCAGGCATACAGTCGTTGTTCCGGTTTGCCTGCAGTCTCGGCGTCACTTTACCAAGCCATAATCCACGTTCCCATTCTGGGACATACCTAAGTCCTCTGAACACTTGATAATTTGTCAACAGTTCAGAATATCAGAGGAGAGGGTCAATTCCCTGGTCCCGTTGAAGTGCAGAGTGGACGATTTGACAGGCCATTGACTGTTACATTCTTAGTCAGCGTTTGTCACGTGCCAGGACATTCACCTGGAGCACTTACTCTTTCTCGCTAGTCCCTGGTGGAAACTCTGTGAGAGTTTCAAGAGGTGTTTATAGCCTTATAGATTACTGATATGCTAAGACGCAAATTTTACTTAGCAACGAGAGCTATCCTAGAAAAGTTGGCCGTGGGATACGAGTGGCCATCCCTTTCAAGCCAACGCCAAGCTTCTTCATTGGTCTGAAGATGAGATCAATGATACTGAATAAATCTAGTAGAATGCTGTGCTGCTTTCATAAAGGTAGCATATCCCAACTCTACCATGGAAAGTTCAGATCACTTCATGGCAAGTCTTCGATCGTCAAGTCAGAGGCCGGAGTCTCATTCTGACCCCGTAGTTCCCTCTCGGGAAATTACGGACACCCTAGGATGCAAAGATAGGCTGAGTACATGAATCCTACTCTTCGCGCAGCCAATGAGTTTACGCGGATGGTATCTTCCTAAAATATGCATCAATTCCAGAATTGCGACCCGGCGGTCTTAGAAAGCTTTCGCTTTTCGAATATCGCTGTGTGGCTAGGGCTGGAAAACCAAGTGACCGCAAATCTCAACGGTAAAGAAAGTGACAGATTTCGAGCCATCTTCAAACATAAAGTTGCCAACCATTATGCAGGGGCGAAAAAGTCATTCGAGCCTCCTCCTAGCTCTATTCGATAGAATCGACCGCGAATTTTGAACGCGCTTTGCATCATAGAAATGATCCCGCCGCTTCATGCACTTGGAGAAACATGCTAACCACGTGGACATTAGGCCTTTTGTAACATCCTTGACACAACTTGCAACTCTCACTTAGTGAGAAAGTCAGGAACTGGAACTCAGTCCTGAGTTCAGGCTTATAAGCACCCTGGACCATAGATCTTGGGGAAATGCCCGGTGGGCCCGCTCTGGCATCGACGTCGCGTGGTGGCGTAACGATCGAACATTCAGCCTCAACGTTACCCATGGCAGCCGCAAAAGATGACCAATTGGAATACGAGCATTTACCGACAGCTTCAATGAATTTCCCGTGGATACGTACGGTCGTCATTTGGCGGAGGCACCTTTATTGTCGGTCTCGTAGTTGCAAATTGTGGCTGGTGCAACACTTCCAAGGTTCGGACGATTGCCAGTGTTTCGATTACGGCGCCTATCCAGCATTGTCCTAATTTGTACAGAAAGGATTCCTTGCTTCATCGATCGCAAGATTGAAGGTAGTCGTGCGGTGTTGTTTGAAAAATAGATCTCGTAGCTTAGCCACGCACACTAGCCACTGAGAGCCACTGCACGGCACGCAAGCTGGAGCGTGCAAAAGTCTCCGAACGATCGGCTCTTACTCTTCCCGCGCGTAAACTTCTACATCAGCCTCAGTCTCATCACCAATATCGCTGGATGGTCATCGTGAACATGCCCAAGACCTCATACTCGTCCGGGAAGATGAGGATCCGAAACTTCAAAGCTCAGCTCGAATCGTCACTGCCGCCAGACCCCCAGCGTCGAAGCATGCCCAGCTGATGGCTGCGCATTACATTCTCTAGATCCTTTCACACCGCACTGTCAAGAACTGTGGCTGCCTATCTCCAGAGATAATTGCAACGGACTGTCTATTGACTGAGGCTCTAACAACACCCTTGTATCTCCGCTACTACAGAGCGAATAGGGTCGTCTTCCAGAAGCCTGACACGGAACCTGTGGCTCAAGCCTACTACCACACCAGCCATCATCATCACCAAGCGCTGTGGAAAACCCCAAACCACGCCGTAATGGACATGATGACTGGGTCAGATGTCCAGCTCCTATCCATCTAAAGGCCGCCATGTCTTACGGACGTTGACTGGCGGGAGGATCGTACAGTTCACCTACTTCTGCTCAAGGAAGACTACTGGGAACAAGCTGGCGTAGGGCCCACAGAGAGGCCAAAGATCAGTATCCAGCTGGATCATGCCGGGTGTCTATGGTAAGATTCGGGTCTCTCCTTACTCTACTTCGTGTACAGCCCCTTCATTTCCCAACTCGTCCTCAACACCTCCAGACTCAGACGACTTCATGACATAGTGGCACCGGACGTTCCTTCGCTTAGCTACTCACTCATCCGCGCTATCTTGGCAACTGATTGTAAGGGTTTCACCTGATTGCTACCTCAGCCTCTAAGAATCTGGTTTATACCGATCGATTGCACAGGCCTCGTAGATGGAGTATATATATATGACGGAGACCCATTCTCTTGTAATAAACCCATCACCGTAGGATCAAACTTCATCGTCTTTTCCAGTACCATCCACGTCCTCTGTCGAGACGAGAATTTCTGGTGCGTTAACTTACAGACCTAACACGAAAACACCTGGCGCTTCCTTCACACTATCAAGGCCGACGTCCATAGGAGGCGAGGCAACTGATCTGCTCCTTGCACCAACTTTTACCAATCCCGCAAGAGAAGACACCTAAGACTCCGAGTTTCGTTCCCCTGGGCTATCCGTGCCAACAACATCTGCAGGAAGATACCCAGCGCTCCAGCGACTGTTATCGGGACGAGACTTGATGTCTGTATATTCTGCTAGCTCCGCCGGTTCTGCGTACAGTGTCTATAGCAATCCTCCAGCACGAAGTTACGGAGTCCCCTCTTTCCAAAACATGTCAGGATCGGGAAGAATAACAGCGGTCAGTATCATGAGCACCTATTCCATCCTCGGACGAATTGATATGCTAACAAGCCACAGGCGGAAAAGGAGCAATTGATTCAGGCTCTGAACACGCATCAAATAAACACACTAGTCGAACTCCGCCGCATCGAGAAGGCATTCGCAGTGCTGGGATCTTCGGATGTCTCAGCCCCCATGACAGCAGCTTGTATGACGCCCTTGCCAGCCTCTAGCGATTATGTGACTGATATTGAATGCAGGGTCCTACTACGTCAATTCCAATTCACTTTTGACCGAACTTCGCGGTCTCACAAAGAACTATCCATTTAGGTAAATTCCCAAGATACCGTGGTGCTTGATTTTGTCCCTCGATCTGTTCATATACTGATCCCTTGCCCTAGCTCTGAGTGCGTGGAAGAAGCCAAACGACGAGTTTACTCCGACCCCGAAAGCAACCGAAGCTGGAACTTTTGTTGGCTCGTCTTGGCTAAGGTGCGATCTGAGTAAGTTTATCTGAAGGCAAGGCTGGCTTTATAATGCTAATCGTTAGTCAGTCAATTGCTGCCGTACTACGCCCAGTACCAAGCCTCCCAACCGACGATGTGGGGTGGTCGAGCTCCGACCAAAGATGGAGTCACTCAGTTGACGAACGCGTTTGTCGCTGAATGGGGGTACGCTTTGGACCAGATGCTGAGGCACTGGTCTCATTCTCCGACTCACTAAACTTGTCCTTCGGCCATTGCGGTGCACCGAATTGATGCGTCCGACCTCCTGGTTCATTCTTTCCCCCTTTTCCGTCCCCTACTCTCTTTTCACACTCCCTCTTTCACTTCTTGCCTCAGCTCGAGAAGTCTTCTCATCGGAGATGAGAGACTTTGTTTGGTCCTGTTTTTTTCTCCCTTTCTTCCTTTCGATTCCTGTCTACGGCACCTCTCGTTTGCTCTCCATGTTCATCCATCGTTTAAATCATTTACGTCATTGAACTTCACCGTCACTTTTCTCACGTTGTCACATACACTCAGTGATAAATTTCCAGCGATACGCTTTCGCGCTCGAAGCGTGTCTTCTGCTATCGGTCTTTCTTCATTGCCGTTCTCTCTGCGGTCTTCTACTATCTCTTATTCCACTAAACCAGCGTAGACATGCTCAGGATCGATGCAACCACACAAACCATAGCAATACTCGGGCCACTCCAAGTGCGAACCCTCGCGGGTGCCGATGACGGCAACGCACCGCCTGTCCGGTTAACTCCCACCATCAAAGGCCTGCATATCGTCAGTCTCCAGCGCTCCCACTCACGCGGAAGAAGCGCACTTACACGACATCCGGCATCTCGAAGCAGTCCTGCTTTTTCTTGTCCCCGTCCTGTATCATCTCGTTGGTCAATACCGCCATATCGTTTCCGAAATCCATAATCGGCATATTGGGGAAAAAACCCTTTTGCTGCATAACGTAGCGCGCAAGGGCGTACAAAGCATAGTTATCCGCGTTATTCACCGCATCGTACGGATCCTGTGTCGACAATGAGGCGAGAAGCTTCGAACGAGTCACGCCGTAAGCGTACTTTAATAGGCGGATGTTGTTCGGTCCATTCGTATCAAGCTTTGCATCATGCACTCCAGCCAGCACAGATGTGTTCATGGGCCCTAACGAATAGTTTGTTATCCACTCCGTCGTAGCATTTTCCACGCGATTCTGTGTTGTTGTCGCCACGACAGCTTGTCCGACTTCCGAAATATGCATGATCATCCTTGCCCATGCCGCGCCTGATTATTCTTCGTCAGCATTCCCTTCGATGTCCACTACACATTTCCTTCTCACAGGACCCTACCGCTAGCAGGATTGCCCAGCTCACATACCTCGATTATAGTACTTCCACAAATTCAGCCTCTTCGGCGCATCGTCATCCGCGCGATCATCAACCTTCTCCTCCAACCCATCCAACTCAAAATATCTCCTACAGAAATTGACATGCGGCGCATTCGCAATATTATACACCTTGTGTTTCCCATTCCTCCCACCATCGCACATGTCATTCGGATCGTCACATCTAACATGAATATCCGGCATCTTCGTCCCATTTCCAATCACCTCATCTTTCAACACCCCATACTGCATCGCGCGTTGCAGATTCGCGGTGATAAGCTCCGTATAATTCGCTATCCTTGTCGGACGGCCAAAGAACTCCACCTCGACAGCGCCATTCTCGAAATCGGGGTTCTGCGCCGAGGCGAAGAGGAGGTTCATGTCTGCGAAGCCGGATTTTATCGCCTTGAGTTGCTTGTCCGAACAGGATTCGCCGCCTGTTAGCATCGCGGCGAAGTTTAGGTTTTGCGTCTTCTTGTCTTCGTCGATGAAGCCGGTGGATTGGGCTGGGGCGGCGAGCGCGTGCGTTATTAAGAGCGTGGAGAGCCATACTGGCAGGGAGATGAGTTTGGCGAGGGTGAGCATGGCTTTCCTTCTCTTTAAGCTTCAGCGTGTGAGTGGGCGTCTTCCAGTGCGCGCCAGTTCAACGCAGCACCGTCGCAGACCAGCTGGAATATTCAATGTCGAAGTCGAAATCGAAGTCGTCGTGAATCGCGACTGGATCGTCAGAAGCGAAGTTCTCCTTGGAGGGAAAATGGAAGGGCTTCCTCTCCCTTAACATCTAATGTCTGGAACGCATGAGCGGCGTCTAATCCTACTGGGTATCCACAGACCCGGAAACTCCATGCGGGACATAGCCGGGTGTTTGGGGGTTTCCGGGGCCTTGATGTGTCTCTTGCTTTCGGTAGGTGGAGCGCTGGACCATGTCCTACAAGCTTGTGGTGTAGTTGGCATCGTGAGGCGTTTCAGGTATGTATGAAAACCGGGGGCGATTCATGTCGAAATCTTTCACTTCTTTTGACGCGGCACGGTGAAATATATTTTGGATTCCCGAGCTTTTTTGATGAATAGTTTCGCCGTGGGATAGATGATGGGGTGTTTGAAGTGGAAAGAGTGAGGTGTTGTGGTGAGGGTTGTAGAGGTTGGCTTCTATCGTGCCGAATGCGCTTTCTTCTCACTCAATGCGCGTCTCATCTTCAACAAATCTACCGAGGGTCACTATGAAACGCGAATTGGAACCCAACCTTGGGAGGCTTCGGCATCGTAAAAAGGCTCAAAGCATGTTGAAGTGCCGTGATGGCGTCAGGTTTACGAGGACTGGATGTCCCTGTCGTAGTTTGAGTCTTGGTTAAGTTGAAGCATGTTAATCGCTTGGGATGCGCGGGTGTGGCTGCCGATCTGCAAGCTGTGGCTGTGACGCCCAAATGTTTACAATAGAGATTGCCATTGAGGAGATCCTTAAATTCATTTCGGTGAGTTAAAGTGAAGGAAAGTGTTATTGACCAGTTTAGAACCTGTCGGTGAAGACGAGAGGGCGGATGTGGGAGTGGAAGTTAATAAGATACAGAAACTAGAACGCCAACCATATATACTTTACATTGAAAGGAATCCCATCATAAAAACACAAATGCCATAACGTGTATGCTCCCCTCAGCAAATCAATCGATATCCCTGTTATCACTCCGATGACTATACACACTCCTAATCGCAGTTCCTACCACCCTGACAAACTGTTCTGGGTCCATCTCCATTTTGTCGACTTGCCAGTTCTGCTCCTTCCCCTCCTCAACCACAGGCTTCGTATGCGTGGTGAAATAATGCAGATCCAACCCACTCGCCTCATTCCGATGCCCTTGCCACTGTACGCCTTGAGGCTGTAGTTCCACGACCGCGGACTTTGGTCGCAGAAACACTGTATGAACCATCCCGGCACCGTGAACACCAACAAGTACATCCGTATTATGCGTCATGTTGAACTGTTCGGCGAACGTGTGTTGTTTGAAGCGCGCGATATTGATTACGATGTCGGGGTAGGCTGCTTGGAGCGCAGCGATGCAGGTGTCTTGATTGACGAGTTCACGGCTTTGTTTATAACGGTCGATCACTGTCACGACTAATTTTTCATTCCAGTTCTTCAGAATTATGGGCTGGAATTCGTCTTTGGGGTGTTGAGGTCCTCGGGGTGCATGATCGAGAAGACCGTAATGATCAAGCACGCGGTTGCGGAAGGCGCGTAGCCATTCCCATTGCCCATGGCAGCCATGGTAGGTCCAGCGCCAGAGCCACATGGGGTTGCTGATCCCAGCCAGAGGCAAGATGATAGTTCCTAGGTCTTCGTCTTCTTCGACCTGCTCGATTCTGCGAACGGGGAGTTTGGCGGCGAGGGAGTAGAGCTCAAGAAAGTGGCCGTCTTCTTTACCATCAAGGATCATGAGTTGGGTGTGTTCTTCGTCGCCGTCCTTGAAGAAGGGTTGTGCAGTCTTAGGATCAACTGTCATCTTGGCAATATCGAGGGTTAGGATGAGGGAGGAGATTTCGGCGAAGTTGTGGCCAAAGGAGTTCGCGTCTCTGTTCATAAGAATAGTGAACTTGGCTTTTGGCTTGCCATCTCGCTTTGTAGGAGGAGGCGCATATTCCCAGTGCGGGATCGCTTTCTGTAGCTCAATACTCCGGTCGAATGTGATGAATGGTCCAGTATCAAACCAGCCGTAGTCATGAAAATCATCGGGCTTCAACACACCGCGCGCTTTCTCTTCTTCATTAAATTCCCTGAGCGTACACCCGAGCTCAACCTTCTTTGTCGCTGCTTTGACTTTGGCGTTTCTCGCTATGCAGAAGTTGTCATGGATGTGCTTCTCTTTTTCAGAGGTGTGGGCAAGAGTATTGAAGCAGGTCATGGGCGATGTAGCATCATCGGTGCAGTACTGGGTCGCAGAGTCGCGGAAGTTGTAGAGATAGCCTAGGCCGAAGGTGTTGCGGCAGGATTCAGGCTCAGGGCGCTCGTAGTAGTAAATGGATGGCAGTGCTGGTTGACTGGTGGAAAGTGAAGGCGGTTTGGAATCTTGAGAGGTTGCACTCTATAATTGTGTTAGTGGTTAGGGAATGAATTCACCGGATACATATAGCGAGAAACCGGAACAGCTTGCGCGTCAGTCGCACTTGCCTCATGTTGAGTGAGGTGTTGCCTCCAGCGATCAGTATCCACACGGACCAACTCCGAGTTCCCATGGGCTCGATGGAAGCCAAGGGGAATGGCAGGAGTTACTTCTTCTCCATAGAGCCAGGAGAGTGAAACACAGAAAACTGCGATTCCGATGAATAGACCGAGATATCGAACCCTCAGGTCGAGGGCGAGTGGCGCTCTCATGTTGATTCAGCTATGAGAGTGGAAGGAGCGACGTAGTAAAAAGGAAGGGAAGGTTTGGTATTGAGGGGGTGAAGGTCGGGGAGCCGAAACGGCAAGTGGGACGTCCAAATGAGGAACCAACAGTCCGTGAGCTGCACACGTACCAGTTGACCAGAGCCCCCACATGAAGGGTCGAGTCCTGCGCACCACTCAAGTGCTAGAAACAGAAGGAAACACGGCGTACAAAAGGAAGCTGAGGAGGATAGTCTCACTCAGGAGGAGAACCCGAAAAGCCAGAATGCGTAAGCGACAGCGGACCCTGTACTGCGGTTGGAGTTCAGGTAGCCACATCATGCTAACCATCTACTCATATCGTTCCCCTCATCGTTGTTGGCTTGCGCTTACTGTAGACTCACCAGCGGTGAGGTGGTCTTTGTTCAACCAATTGCGAGGCCTGATGACGGTTTGAACGCTCGAAAGACCGTGGACACTGGAAAGTCGTACATGCACTCTGTAACACCATAAAGCCGAGACCACCTTCTGTACCGTTGACTAGGTAAATTGCTTAATGATGCCCTGAAAGGACTAGCGACCCAGTGATGAATGCCGTTGGTAAATAGCTCTTTGATGTCCAACCTCTCAACAACTGGTTTTATAATTTCAAGAGCCAGCGGCCGTTTCTCCATGTCGGGGTTTCCAAAAGCTTGCATCATTCTCTCCAGAGGATTATATAAGCCCTGCGGATACCCATTCTCGTATGGACGATGGATTCCGTTCTGGAAGCTGTGTGTTAGCCGTCGGGTTGTAGTGGCCGCCTGTATGGTACTGTCAAACATGCGCTAGCCGCCTTACCAATGGAGAAGGGGAGGATGAGCACCGTGTCCACCTCGAATTAAGAGGAGTGAAACGTCGAGAGAGAAAGGGGATGGAGTAGAGCGACGAAGTTGGACGGAGGAGCGTAAAGAGGTTGAGCTCAACATCCGGGGGGCCGGACTGTATCACGTGCGCCCGCGTAAGTGGACCTCCAATACCGATCGGGCCGCTCTTTGCCCACATGCAGATCCTCCACCAAAAACCTCAATACTCATAGGACGAATATTGACCCGTTCCTCTATCCTCCCTTCGCGACATGTTTCCCAAGACATCTTCACTTCATCGTAGAGCAGAGCCAAGCACATGCGTACGCTTACCGTCGATAAGCTTTACTGATTGCACCAAGCCTAGTCCGGAAGGTGACAAGATGGGTTGCCTGGTCGCGAAGTGCAGGCCTTATGATTCGCCATGCAAGTTCTTTATTTGAGTTGTTCCCTAACAGCTGCCGCGGAGAGCAAGGCGCGGATATTATATTCGAGGTAGATTACGAGATGAAAGCCGAGATGGATATCGGGTCACGTACGTAGCCTTTAAGCTTCTTTGGCTCCTTAGACATTTTTTTCTTCTACTCCTCTCTTTCTATGTTGTCGGTTGTGCGCATCGCAGTCTTGCAGTTTGGGTGGAGTTGAGAGCAATTCAAACAGCCGAAGATCACGGTACGTACAACGCCCTCCACGCGTTTGGTCTACATCACCACAATCACTGGCCACATCTTCAAGCGCACCCCGCAAACCCAATACACAAGCTCACACCGAAGAAACAGGTCTTCACGCGACATCCTCAATCAAACGAGAACCCGACTTCTCTTAAACGCCATTCTCGCCATCTTTCTACCAAAGTGACCTTCTTCCATCCTCTCGAGGGGCAGCAACCCTCCGTCGAACCTTCTCATTCCTCAACCCACACCTTATACATACCTCCACAACATGCCGAGTCTCACAACGAAAGCCTCAATAGGCATCGGTGTACCTCTCGGCGTAATCCTCATTTTCGTGGTCGCGGGCATACTTTGGGCAAATTTTACGAAGAGGAAGCAGAGGCGGGAGAGGGGTGAGGTCGAATTGACGACGAAACCGGTAGTTGACCCGAATGCGCCGAAGCCGAGGGAGATCAAGTGGAGTCCGTGGGGCTAATGAAGCGGGCTATAAGCTATGTCGAGTAGAGGTATAACGCGATAGTGTGGGGTTATGAAAGGGACGATAAATTCACGAGTACATGTGACTATCTGTGGATTCGTGGATGATTCCAACGGATGAAGTATAAGTAGGTCGGCGAGAAGACGGTCATGGGGAGAAGACTCGGGCGCCATGATGCTTGAAAGTGGCATTCCTTACTAGAACCCAATGCGACGTGTAACACTTCCGTGTTCGACTCACTTTACATCATTTCATTTTCGTTCGTCTCATGTGCGTCTCCTTGGTATCTAATTCAAAGCATCTATAAAGTAATTACGAGAAGTGAAAGTCACCACACCCAAAGCATTAGAACCGAGCAGACTGCCTAAGAGCAGAGAGCGTGCTAGCTCGATATCAAAGTGTTCCCCAACCCCGATTGTATACCGTCTAACCCCAGATAGCCGCAAAAGGATCGTTGGTAGCGTTCGCCCACCTTTCGTATTCAGAGCTCTTGGCAATGAAGTCAGCCACAGGCTCACCGTAAGTGTTACCGACCCAGGCGTAAGTGACGTCAATGCCTGCAGAGATACCAGAAGAGGTCCAGATATTTCCGTCCCGAACCCAGCGTGCGGTGTGTTGCCCTACAAAGGATGATGTTAGTTATTGTATAGCTGAGGATATTAGGGAGAACAGGGGCACGCACAGTTAACTTTAGGCCCCGTGCTGGTTGCCCATTCCCAGGAACGTTTGTTCGTGGTGGCCTTCTTCCCGTCAAGGAGGCCGGCGCGAGCAAGGATCGTGGAACCGGTGCAGATGGAGATGATGTGCTTCACTTTTGGGAACTGAGATTTGACAAAGGCGATTTCCTCCGTCATGGGCTCACGTGAACCGCCACCGCCAGGCACGATCAAAACGTCGAGGTCCATTTTCATGGCAGACGAATTGTGGCATCCACTGTTTTGAAGAGCTTGGATGGTAGTCGTTGGCATGATGCTCTCGCCGAAGCTGCTGTGCGACATGTTCATCGATGTTGTCTTTTTTATTACGGTGGAGACAGGTTCCATGGTCTTGGAGATGACCGAGAGGTGCATGGTGCGGTTGTAGACCATGGCGAAGGTATCTAGGTGGGTGTTAGCAACGTCGGAAAATTGAGATGTGGATGGTGTGAAGCTATACTTAGAACGTCCATAGGACCGAAAACGTCGAGAGCCTGGAAGCCAGGAAAGACGAGGAGTCCGAAGTGAACTGGGAGGTTCGTGGTGTTGGTGATGGCCGGCTGGCTGGGTATGGCGAGGACAGCAGGAAGAGCTCCCAAGAGGGAGGTGAAGGTTGAGGCGCGCATATTGTTTGAATGAGGCGTAGAAGAGAAAAACTGCCGGAGTTTGAAGCGATCTACGCTAGATGTTGTAAGGATGTGAAGGAGAGAAGAGAAGTTGATGCCGTACTAGAACCTACCGTAAGGTGAGGAGTTGCTTTCTTCTTATACCTCATGGGCGGAGACATACTGCATTGCGGATAGCGACTACAATTTCCGGACCCGGTGAGCGCGGGGCAGTATTTTTGAATTACAGTTGTACTAGTCGTTGAGCGTTGTTGGCTCGTCGGGTTGTCTGATATATTCCGAATGATCTGCAGGGCTTAGGTGCGAGCTCTCGCACGAACATGCTTGGCCTCTCGTGGAAAGACGACGTTAGAGTAGGAGTTAATAGGCATATTTTCTAAACAAGCAGGTTGCATGGCTTTGCTAAACTTTTAACGGACCTTATACGTGACGTCTTTTACGTATACAACCTAAAGAGAGCCACGCTACATTGCTGGGGCTTTTTTGACCAGTCAAGTTGTGAAGAGTGTGTTTGCGCACATTTACGTGCGGAAACAGTATTGTGGAATGGTCAGAATCAGTATTCTTGCGGTTTGGAGCAGGGTATAGGGCTGGATAGGCGGTGATAGAGTGTCTAATATCGTGTGTATATTAGCCAAGAAATGGAGAAACCTGGACCGGTACCCGTAGTCCGACTCTATGCGTCTGCGTCTGGCCGGAGAAGTAGCCATCATTGCCCAGGATAAGGCCTCTCCGGGCATGTTTCTGTTGTCCTTGTACCGAGTCACTCTAGCGACGGACGTTAACCAGCTGTACAAGTGCAGGTAAGAGTACAGATACTGGGTTGGTCATGGTCTATCTTCCTCGCGGCGGTTGAGCCATAGGTAGTCTCCATTGTGGCAGCATTTTTCTCTCTTTACACTGAGCACCGCGCGCTGTCAGTTGCATGAATGATCCATGGTCTCCATCAGGCCATCGACAGTAGCATTGCTGGGTATTCTTTCAAGGTTGACGTGAATTGGGAAAAGAGGCAGTGTAGCAACTTGGCGTTGTATCGTTGGTGATTGTTTGTTTCATCGGATGATTGAAACGGGACGTGCGCGTACCTGTACGCCCATGGACAAGAATGATATTGACGGACACCGCGCGGATTTCAAGAATAATGACATGTATCTTTCCTCGGTTCAAAAGCAAGAAGCATGATGGGGAGGGATGAAGAACGTTGGATTTTGAAAAGTAGATCAGACTGGACGAATTGACGAGGATGACGAATGAATAAGCGCCAAGGCGGGTACCTGGCCTGCGATGACGACACTGGCTTTTGCCTGACCAGAACTTTTGCATTGCATAGCAAGCGCATTCAACAACAATCCCATCTGCTCTCATGCATGTGGTAATCAGTGCCGATATTGCTGCCTCGACGAGGTAGATGTACACACATACACACACACCCAGATACCCAACCCCACCATGGGCCGCACACGTCCGGGCATCGACCCGCGTCGAAAGTCCAGTACACTGCACTACCAGACATTTCCCACGAAGCCACCGTCCTCACGAGGACGTCCGCTTGGCTCATCCTCCCCTTCCGCCCGTCACGGCGAGAGCTCGGACTCGGACGAGCATCAGCATGAATCCCCGCTTCCGAAGAAGCAGCTCGCCGTCCTGGCTGTCATCGCTCTCGCCGAGCAGACAGCGCTCAACTCCATAAGTCCGTATCTACCAGAGATGACGAAGACATTCCCTGAGGTCAAGGAGGGCCAGGCGGGACTATACGTAGGCCTGATTGCCTCGTCTTTTGCGCTTGCACAATTCGCTACCAACTTCTTTTGGGGCTGGGCCTCGGACTCTATAGGAAGGAAGCCTGTCATTCTTATGGGCACATTCCTGACAATGCTCTGCTTCGTGGCATTTGGGTTCTGCAAAACGCTGTGGCAAGCTATACTGGTACAAGTGCTCATGGGCCTGGTCAACGGCAACGCGGGTGTGGTATCAACATGCCTGGGCGAGATCACAGATCGGAGCAACCAGTCGAGAGCATTCACATATCTACCGGTCGTATATGGCATTGGCGGTATCACTGGACCCGTCGTTGGCGGTCTCTTGGTGCTCTACAAGAACCCCTTCCATAAGGACCAACCGAACCCGTACCCATACCTTCTCCCCAACCTGTTCGCCGCCGTCGTGCTCGCGATAGACCTTGTGATGTGCATGGTTCTCCTGGAAGAGAGCTTGGAGGAGGCTAAGAACCTCCCACCACTGGGAAAACGGGTGGAAAACCTGTTCACCTGGCTCTGGCAATTTTCGAGTTCAACCCGCCCGACATACATTCGCAGCTTCTTGGGGAGGAATACAAGCCATCATCATTATCAACATGGCCCTCTCGACGGTGTACCAGAGGAGGACGAAGACGAAGAAGTCCCAGATGAGGAGTCCGACAGCTCGCCACCCGCTCTGTTCCCCGATTGCTCTGGCGAAGCTCTTGCCAAGAGCGATGTATTCAATCGCGATACCGTACTTTTGCTTGTAACATACTTCATATTCCAGCTCGCCAACATCTCATACAACTCGCTTTACCCAATCTTCGCCGAAGAACAGCCCCCGACTGGCCGTGGGCTCTCACCAGAGGCTGTCGGGTTGTCATTGGGTTTTGCAGGCGGTGTTACCATTCTATTTCAGATTGGTATATACGGAAAGCTCAGAGAGAAGATTGGCAATAAGATGGCGTACCGTGTCAGCTTAGCCTTTTTCGTTGCTGCGTTTGTTCTCATGCCATGGGTCGGCTACAAAGAAAGCACTCCGTTCATGGGTGTCGGGACGGGACCTGGCTGGTTGTGGACTGAGCTGGGTATCGTGCTTGTAATCAAGACCGTAGCGAGTGTAGGCGGTCTCACTTCTGCGCTCCTCTTGGTAAGTGATAAGGCCATGTTCTCCTTGCACTGCTGACGAAGCTTCAGATCACGAACTCAGCTCCGAACCACAACGTGCTCGGTACTCTCAATGGACTCGCTCAGACACTCTCAGCTGCCGGTCGCGCAATTGGTCCCTTTATATCTGGAGCTCTGTTCACAGCAGCCACGACCATCCAGCCGAAAGGCGAAGCGCTTGCATTTGGTCTTTTCGCGGGTATATCCTTCATTGGATTTCTCATGAGCTTCGGCATTCGAGGAGAAGGGCTGGAGTCGGACGATTGGAGCGATTCAGACGAAGAGACAGATGAAGAGGAAGAGGTTGAGAGTTCACATCAGGGAGAGAGCGCGAACGAGCGGACTGGCTTGATTCGTAAGTGAGCAGGGGGATGACCGTATTTTCTCTGTATACAATTCGCATGCCTGTATAGATTATTGAGCATGGTATACACTACAGGTCTAGGCTTTACTGCTGCGGCAGCACTGACGGCGTCTGACATATTTGCATTATAGGGGTTCAAACATTAACCGCGATTGCAATCTCGAGAGCAGATGCTTTATCTGTATTTCGAGTTAACTGTCGCATCGTTCAAACAGTGCGCACCAAGCCCTATAAAAGTAAACATTATGATTGCTTATGTGGGAAGCAAAGCGAGATCTGGAGCTCCAGCCTCGTTGAGATCCATCTGGCGCGGCCCTAACCATAACCTTACTAGCGTGTCCTTTTCACATAACCCGGCATCTGGGGCTTCCAAGGGTTATGGTCTAGAATCTAGATTGACGACTAACGTCCCACTCTCTACTTGAGCTGCAGAGACGAGATGAGATTCTCCGTACATATTTGAAGGAACCTCAATGGAGGGGTGTAAAATATATCCTGGTGAGCCCCAATTGTGGCGGTAATCGAGTCCGCCAATAAACACGCGGCGTGTGGGCTTATCCAACCAGGTTAACCTCGCGTTCCAGCTCTGCCTAATGCAGCAATTATTTGGAGAGTGTGATAACCACCGTCAGCCTCTTAGACATGGCTTCGCACTAGGCACGTTGGGAGCTTAGCTGTGTCAATGCTTGTATTAAGCTAGAAAGCTGTCACTGAGGCCTTCCACCATTGTTTATGATGGCATAGTTGCACGAAAAGCACAGCGTGCTGCATTGGACGCCGATGGGGCCGCGTTTGTAGGGCCTAATTGACAGTGGATTGCGGCACGGACGGCGTAGGTTGTTTGTTTAAAAGTTTTGGGTTGCCCCGGGGGTAAGTGATGTGGCTGTCGATCTCTTCTTTTTTTTTTCAAAAGTCCAATTCTACTGATCCACGCTGTTGTTGCGGTCCTTGTCGTTGACCGAGGATTGCATTAGGGAAAACATGGGCTGGGCTATCCACAAGAAGAAAAGAGCTGCGTAAGTCCATCTTCCTTGCTCATCCTCAAACCCCTACAAAAATTTACACGACGCAAAAGTGCTAATAAATTTCTTTCTTTAGCGACGCAGAAAAGCACTTAAAGCGCCTCCACAAGACCACTCCCCTAATCGAATCCCCCCTCGAAGGTGCCGACTACGACTCCCTCGTCTTCTCACAGCGCCACGAAGCCAATACCGCCGAACTCTTCTTCGACCTCTTTTTCGCCGCCAATCTCGCCACCTTTACAACCTACCATTCCATCACCGATAGCTCGTACCTTATCACGTACGTTGGCTTCTTTGGCATATTGTGGAGCTGCTGGTTCAACGTCACATTGCATGATGTGAGGTTCGCGAGGGACTCCTTGTACGAGCGGATATGCAAGACGGTGCAGTTTATTGCTTTCGTGGGATTGGCGCTGGTGGGCAGTAGCTTCAACCCGATGAGTACCCAAGCGAATAACACGGTAAGTTTCTGTGGTGCATTAGAGGAGATTTTAGGCAAGTGGCTAACTTGGAATTCAATAGAACTTCCGGATTCTTTGCTACACGCTTGTTATCAGTAGGGGCCTCCTTGCTGTTCAATATGGCATCGTTCTCGTAAGTCGTTCCTCCATATCAGGTATCATCCAACTGACACGACCAAGGTGTACATCATCCGTGCCAAATTCTCAAAACTGTACCTCCCACTCGGCCTGATGGTCGGGCTCTACGTCGCCGTTGTCGGCATTTTCATCGCCATGACGCCCGCCTTCCAAAAGAAAGAAGCTACACACTCGGGGATCTACGTCGTTTGGTATATCGTCATGGCCATCGAGGCGATTTCCGTCATCGCCATATCGTCCATCTGGAGGATGCTGAGTTTCAAGAAAACACATCTGATGGAACGGATGAGTTTGCTGACGCTTATCGTGATTGGCGAGGGCGCGATTGGGGTTACGAAGACAGTGAGCAGGATTATGGGCAAGTATGGGTTGGAGGTTGAAGGGTGCTTTTTGATCATGTGTATCATCACTGTTCTGGTAAGCCCGTTCACCGTCGTCGTCAAACGACTCATTAATTTACGTCTCAAAAGGTTCTCATCTGGGCTCTTTATTTCGACAATTTCCCTCATGGTAATTTGCCCCTATATCTACTGCTTGTGAGAGAGGGGGAAAAAACTGACGTTGCTTACAGGGCACTACGGCACCATCCGACAGCAAATCTGGTCCCTCCTCCACTTCCCCTTCCAGCTCGCCATCGTCGGCGTAGTCGAAGGCTCGCAACAAGTAGCCCTCGCCCGCTACGTCATCAAAAACTGGGAGAAGATCGAAAACTCCCACACCAAATACTGCCTTGAGGAAAACCTCGATGGGTCAAAGCTGCGTGACAAACTCCTCTCCTTGGTCGACTACTGGGACTTCACAGCGAAATTCGAGACCTATGCGATCCAGGAATACACGACGGATATAGTGTACCAGATAGGAAACAGCACAGACATTTGCTCAGCGACGAACGTGACGACTTATAGCAAGAGCGGGGACTGGCCGCTGGAATTCGTGAATATGACACAGCAGCTTTTCGACGGCGTGTACATCGGGTTGGGGATGAAGTTGCCAGTCAGCAAACTCGAGTACGAAACACCTCAAGAAATCGCGATCAAGAGCTGGAAAATCGTCTTCGTTTACTACTGGGCCAGCTTCTGTCTCTTGATCGCTTGCTTGCTGATCTTCCTGGTCTTGATCCGCCGACATCGCGCCGATGTCTTTGACTTTGTGAGCATTGGGTCGAGAGCCATGGCGCTGGCGGTTGGGGCTGCGATGATCACTTTGGTCGCGAATGATGGTGCGCTGTATAGTTTCCTGAGGGGCCCGGCGGTTCTTCCGGCTTGTCTCTCGCTGCTCTTCCTCGTTCTGTTTTTCGACAAATTGAGCGCTGCGTTCGCGAATCACCAACTGCTCAAATCTGGCAAACCATACGCACTTGAGCATGTCGAACATCACCACGACCGCAGCAGCAGTGGAAGCAGTCATGTCGAGCATGGACATGTCGAGAACGTCTCAGACCATCATGGACACAGCGATTCGTTGGCTTCGCATCGCAAGTCAGCAACTTGGAGTCTGAGCGAGGACACAATACCTTTGACGCAGGCGGTGGGTGGAGAGGATCGGGGCAGTTATGCGATGACGCCTATGATGAGCCCGCCAATTTTGAGTCCGAATCAGCCAGTTGCAGGGGGCGTGGTGCATCAAAATGGTTATACCCCAGTACAAAATTACGGGGCGTAGACGGGAGTTAGTGAAGGTTTCTGCACTTAGTCCATTGGGCCCTTTCAATTCAGTTCCAACTTTGGATTAGTATGGCGTCTGGTCTGGTCTGACTTACGGCTTATATGCATATGGCAACATGGCGAATGTTGGATGCATTTACGGTTACGAAAGACATGCGGTTCGAAGGCATAAAATAGAATCCAGACGGCTTTAGAATCTCCAAACTCTCTACTCCTCCAAAAAAATAAATAAAAATAAAATAAAATCTGTCGTCTTTAACTGAATCTTGCCATTACCGCTCTCGTACAAGCCCTCCTCATCCAAACCTCCCCGATGGTGTGGAGATCCCGGCCCACTCCTATACTACATCTCGACTTCTCCACTGCATGTAAATTCGATTAAGCATCCGATCGAGAGTGAAGAAAGCTTACACCAACATCTCTGGTGAACACTGCTCTGCACTCTTCTGGACCTTGTCATATATAGTATACAATAAGAACCTACAGGGGTAAAATATACTCTTCAACCCCAGAACCCCGGAAGAATTACCCCAATATACCATCTAGTTCGCAACACCACACCCCGGGCATGATTTAAATTCCATTTATATTATCATTCATATACCGCATGGTCGATCATATAAAAAGGCCAACCACCCTAGAAACCATTAACGCTGCATCCCTCCGCCTTCACTTGCAAAAAAATGCAGTCTCTTTTACTTTCAACTCTCTTGCTTCTCAGCACTACTACTACGTTCGCGGCGCCAGTCCCCAACGACCATGTCACAGCAGCAGCAGCAGCAACCGTAGGCAAGATCCGCGGTGTCGCCGCTCCGATCTACCACCTCTATCTCCAAGCGAATCCCAAGAACGGTATACTCCCCTCTTTCCACCTCCTCACCTTTCCCACAATGTTCCACCCCACCCCTCCCCTTTCCTTCCCGTCCCGGCCATTACTAACTAAACCTCGCCAATTAGCCTCCATACCCGTCCTAGGCCCCGAAGCCTCCGCCGACGACTTCACAATAGGCAGCACCATCCAATCCAAAAAGACGGGCCAATACCTCAACATCGAGACCGCGAGCACAAGCTACAAACCCCTGAGTTGGGGGGCGAGCGCGGCGACGACGGCGTGGGGGTTGGAAGGTGATACGATTATTACTGTTACTGGGAGTAGTTATGGGCGACGTGAGTATTTTTCCACTCTCCATTCTACATCCTGCTTGTTTCGGGGTGGCAATTTGAGGCGATGAGGGCGTGTTAAGGCATTGGAGTAGGTGGCGTGTGGGCGTGAAAGAGGAATGAATGAGATTGCTGATGAAAGGGTGATGCAGAACTGAACTTTTTGGCTTGCGCGTCGTCGACTGCGAGTGGGTATTATGATCTGTTTCTGCAGACTGGGTCGGATACGCCGAGTGGGAGGACGTGCAGTAATTACCAGACGATACATCTGCCGTGCTTATGCTAGAGTGAAGGTGCGGAGGTTGGGAGGTTGTAAGTAGGAAGGCTGTAATACTGCGTCAGTAACTACCTACACATTGAGCGTGCAGAGTTAGGAAACGCTTACTTGGAACTTTCTATATGTGACGTTTCCGGTCGTATCCCTTGCACAGTAACAATATTCAAGCGGCGTCAGACGCACAGAAACGCGCTGAGAACGTACGTATGCTTCATTCAAGAATGCGCTAAAAGGCTATTCATGTGGTATCATGATCTCTTCCCTCATTTCCTTCCCGATCTCTTCCTCTTTCTTCTTCATCCCGCCATTTATTCCGCCACCACTTCAGCTTGAACCAATCGCCCAAGCCATCCTGCTGCCGTTTCTTGGTCGTCCTATCACCAAAAGCCCAGGCTCCTCGTCTCCCGACTGAAGGGCTCGAAGGTGCTTCTAGGTCTGATTGATGATCATCGTCTTCAGGGTCTGGATGATCCAACAATGCTGATGAGTCATCGACAGGCCGTTTACCTTGCGATATGCTGTTCTGTCTTTGACTTCCCACGTTGATTGCATCGAACCACGAACGTCTCCGCATTTGATTCAACCAAGTCCCCGAATTGTTCTTGCGTCGTGCTGGCAATGTGCCTGAACGCGGCCTTCGTTCCAAATCGACTGAATGATGTGCCGGTGAGGGTAGAGCATCTCTGTCGTTCAACTCATTCCAAATCTCATTTGTCTCTTCAGACACTGTCATCCTCCGTCTTCTTGGTGGGCGACGAGGCGAGGAATTTGCTTTTGGACTAACGGGCTGGTTTACTGCTGCGGATGGTCTCTTCTTTGATCGAGGGTTCAAGGTGAACGCAGGACCGGTCGGCGCGCGCGCAAGAAGTGGCGTTCGCTCGTCTACGTCCTTGCGTTTCGCTTGTTCGTAGTCGGAGCCGTGCTGGCCCGGAGTCTGCGCTTCCAAGTCGACTGGAGACGATGCCTCTTCTCCGATATCGCCATGTATGATACCAATCCCAGGAGTCAGAACTGTTTGCGGCATCTGAACGTGTCCGTGGAGCTTTGAAGTTGCGAGATCTTCGTCGCCCTCTTCCAATCTCCAGCTCAAAGCCACCACTCCGCCGAGCAAGATCACTGTTCCCACAGCCAAGAGCCCCGCATGCAGACTTTTTAACCTCGCAGACTGGTGGAAATAAATCAGGCCGTCCATGATCGCAATAACGTTGTAAACGCAGAAGATCAGAGGGTATAAAACGCTGGTGCTGCACAGTTTCAGGCCGCGGTGCATGTAGTATAGCTGAGTCAAGGCAAAAGCCACAAGCCCAATGAGGATCATCCACGACTGCCAGCGGTTGAACTCGTTATGGCGGTCTACTATGGTGCGTACGAGGAGCTCGACGGCGCTCTTTGCGATGAGGAGGGAGTGCGCGGAGAGGATGCCACTGACGCAGCCGAACATGATGCCGCGTACGAGCCGTAATCGAGGCGTTGGTCGAGGGTATACGCGCTTGAGGGACCAGTTCCCGATGATCAAGACAAGGACCACGAAGAAGGTCGCAAACATCCATATTATGAAGTGGCGCCGCCCAAGTAGAAGCAACAGCTGATCCAGGTTGTGTGAAGGCTCGCTGATTGACCCGAATATGCCTATCATGAGAGCTCCGGTTGCGACGAGGACGGTTCCGACGAACGAGTATCGCGTGAAGGGCTCGCTTAGGACAACGGAGGCGCATATCGAATTGAAGACGAGGCCGGATGCCTGCAGTGTGGAGAGGACGGGGAGCGGCAGCGTGGTAATCTGGATGGTACTCCCTACAATATTCGCTACCACGAACATGAGCATCCCCAGCTATGGCAGTCAGCGCTACCCTCGTTTCCAAACGTATAAGGAATTCTAACCTGCCATCTCCGCCGCTTGTACGGAGGTCTGCGTTCATAGTCGTCCTCCTTTTCTTCTTCCAGGAGATGCGATTTGCGTTGAAGGGTGAGGCCGATGCTCTGTATGCAGGTGGACGCGAGGCCGACTATCACTCCAAGCTGTGAAGAATTCAGATCAGCTTTCATTCCACCACTCCCTCGAAATCTAAGGCATCTTACAGCGATACTGGCGCCCGCGGAGAGCTCCACCATGGCGGTCTGCGGATGCTGGGTGCGCGCAAGGCTTGTCACCTAGGACGCGGAATCATACTGCGAATATATGTCTAATGCGTATTTTCGAGTGGAGTGTAGGAACAATGTCGGGCTTGCTTGTGGATGCGTCACTGACAGTTGCCACGAGCCACGGGGACGGCGGGCAGCAGGGATGGCGGCGTGATGATGTCGCCTGCTAGATGAATAGCGGTAACAGCGCAGCAAATACTCAACTCCGGCGCCGATGCGTGCAGAAGAAATATAAAAAGACAGATCCCGCGGAATGTGCTTGTGAATGGTGGTGCAGTGCAGTGCAGATAGTTTGACTTTCGCCCACGTCTGGAACTGCTTGCGTCCAGCACTGGTCAAGTGCGGGTCGTGCTGACTTAGCCGCGTTTCGAGCCTATCACCTACCACCAATCGGTGCTGTGCTTGATCCTTGGTCTGATGCTCTGTATCCCATGCTCTACCTAGCACCAGCTTCGCCCGCAGTCACTCCATACCCTACCCATATACCCTCCACCACTCCAACAAACTTGACAACACCGCAATCATGTCGCAAATACACGCCCTCTCCGACGACCAGGTACACCTCTCCGCTCCCAGGCAGCTCCCTCACAGCTCCCCGCCTACGTCAACAGCAGCTAACGTCATGCCAGGTCGCCGGCGAGCTTCGCAAGATGACGGCCTTCATCAAGCAAGAAGCCATGGAAAAGGCCAATGAGATACGCCTCAAAGCCGACGAGGAGTTTGCAAGCGAAAAGGCAAAGCTTGTGCGCCAAGAAACGTCGTCCATTGACACGTCCTACGAGAAGAAGTTCAAGCAGGCCAGCATGTCGCAGCAAATCACCCGCTCTACCGTGGCCAATAAGTCCCGATTACGCATCCTGTCGAGCCGCCAGGAGCTTCTGGATAACCTATTCGAGGATGCGAGGAAGAAGCTGGACGATGTGAGCAAGGACAAGGGCAAATACCAGGGCATCTTAAAAAACTTAATATTGGAGGGGGCATATGCGCTGGGCGAGGAGGAATTAGAGGTGAAGGCGCGGAAGGCGGATTACGAGATTGTGAAGAAGGCGGCCGAGGAGGCTCAGTCAGAGTACAAGAAAAAGGTCGGCAAGGACGTCACCGTCACGATTGACGAGAGCGACCCTCTGCCGCAGGAATCGTATGTAAGCCCATCTATATTGCTGTACTAAAACTAATGGGAAATAGGGCTGGCGGTGTCACTATTTCTGGCACGAATGGCAGGATCGACATCAACAACACCCTGGAAGAGCGGTTGAAGCTCCTCGAGACCGACGCCCTACCCTCTATCCGAGTCACGCTATTCGGCGAAAACCAGAATAGGAGGTTCCACGACTGAGTGAACGGATATGTTGAAGCTGGAACCATGTTGGGATTGCATGCTTGCCGTTGAACCATGGTCAGCTTCGTTAGTGCAAGGGACTCATAGACCAAGGCCATGAGTGATCATGCACGCGAAAGAGCTACTTCGATTGGAGGGGCTTGTAGAATAAGTGGGACCTAAACAGGCCTCTCTATGTGAATTATACATTTGCCATGCCAGTACCATCAATAGCTTCCTCGTGGCTAACGACTTAAGATAGAAAGACTGAACGGGAAATCATTGTACCGGTGTATCATGGAGCAAGCAAAACACCTTTACAATGTCATTAATGGCACCAACCGTAGTGGCTGTTTGGCTGCTTTCACTGGCCTCAGTCACAGAAGTGAGAGCGTCCGTTACGCACTGCGCATCGATATCTCACATTTGACTTTCCCCTCTGCGCCACATTCGTGAAGCAAACAAGTCAAAATTCCACTCCTACTTAGCCATTATGCATGTACTCTCGCTTCTCATCGTACATCTCTTTCGTTCGAGCGCTATTATCAGTGCTCGACTGAGGCTGAAAATGTCTCGCAGTTGGCATCCCACCTGTCGTAGGGTATTGTATTATGTTGTATTTATATACTAACTATCGCATCATCTTCAAGCTGCATATTGCTTCATTCATCATTCGGCATACCCATCGCTTCCTTTCCTCCAAATCTCCCTCGGAATGCCCATTCATCTCAATGCCCCTGAAACCCCCGAGATCAGAACTCTTATAGCCACGAATAATCCCAGGGAAAACAGTGTCAATCTCGCAGACTAGAGTTATCACGATGCCAATAACGCTCTGTTCCATGAAGAGGTTCGGGAGAGGTGCGCAGGATTCAATGGCCTGATTCTCCTGTAAGTGTTACAGTTGACCTCCTACATGCAAGCAGAATTGAAGACACCCGCTAACTAAACCAATCTTTTAGAGCAGTTGAGGGTCCGCAGCATGACGCCACTGAGTTTTTGCACGCCTATTTCCCTCTCTGCGGTGCCTAGTCCACGAAGATGCTCCCACGACAATGAATACAGAATTTGTTTCCGCGATGAAACATGTCTACGTCCACCACTCCAAGGGTAAAAACGATATGGCGCCCTCACGAAGATTAGTCCTCGATGAATCACGTAAGCAGTTACAGTCCTACACTTGTGTCCTTCTCGCAATTGGCTGATTGAATCCCTAGACTCCATCAGCTTCGCTCTCACGGTAGCTTACTACTTTCCTAAAGTCAGCGAGCTCGACAATCGCCCGCCCATCCTCCTCCTCGCAGAGCTGGGTCATGAGTTACTTAACATCGTTCGAGCTCGTTACGACGGAGAGGATGGCGCGCGGCGTTGGGAAAAGCTGTGCAAAGCACCCGTGGAGTCCTTCACTGAGCTTCTCCACTTGACGAATAACTGGGACTCTGTGCTAAGTGCTTTGTCTGAGTGTTTAGAGAAGAATGTATGTATCTTGCTTTCCTCTGCCAATCCAATGCAGTTCTAAAGCAGAAAGTTGTGACACCTTCAACTTCACAAACTGTGGAAACTGTACTCAAACTCCTGACACGCGAATATCCTTTTTTTCAAGGCCAAAGCTGACATGCATACTCAGCGCCCTCTCATTCTCAAGAAAGCCTCAACACCCAGGCTCTGGGCAACGCGCCTACAGACTCAAATCTCCACCATCATTAGTCTACGCGAACGCCTACATGTCCAGACCGACGGCTTACTTCAATTCCACTCCGCCGTGGCCGATCTCAATCTCTATATCGCTGGCGATCATGATGGGCACCGTAGCAACACTAGGCTTCCAAAGCCTTCCCATACTCTGACCTGCCATCAACATGCCCTCGACACGCTGAAAGGACAGTATGAAGGCCTCCTCCAACTCTTGATGAATATCAAGAGAATCAAGCAGGGAAAGGTGATGAATGTGAGACTGAATGCTTTGGTCTTCATCGTCGGGCCGCTGATCTTTCTCGCTGTAAGACTGTCTCGTCTCTTATGATAAAGTTTTCTAACTAACAAGCCCCAACTCCTCTGGCCAATAATCCCTCCACGTATAACCCTGCGATTCCAAATGCGAGCCTCCAAGGCAGACCTGTGCATGCCCCCTCCTACACTAACGCAGACGAAAGACCATTCCATCCAGCTGTGGCGCCTACTCACGGAAGACATATGCGACGAGAGAGCAACAGTGGACCACACGGACCGTTTCCCCTTAGAAATGAGAGCGGAAGGGTGAGTGAGCGCGGACAAGGAACGAGGAAGGATCAGCGCTTTGGTACTGGTCCTAGACCTGGTTCGGCGGGGGATCTTCGACGGAAGAGTGCTATCTGATATTTGGGATATTATGGAGGGAATGGCAATGCGGTTGCGAGCTTCTATTCTTCTTAGCATCACGTGTTGGTCGCTCAGTGGACCTTCTCCATTTGTCTTGTGGATGGATGAATCGCGAGGTTGTGCTATACTGGAGCGGAAGTCTAGGGATGTTTCAAGGAGCTTGGGAACTTGTGGAACGTGTATCTGGATCTGGCCCTGTTGAGGTTAGAGATGGGTGTGGATTTTTGAGGTCAGTTCAAATGTTGGGGGGAGTTTGCTTGTACACTTTTTATTTTATAGATCGGTGTTATGGGGGTAATATCTAGCTAGTAATTGTAGTAATGTGATGTTTCTTTAGAGTTTCGGTGCATGTTCAAATGAGAGCGAAGCTAGCCACCCCTTTTCGCTTCAGGGTGTTGGTTGACCTCGGGATAGTGTGGCGCACGTGACACTGAACAGCAATCTGAATAGCATGTGCACTTAAGCTTTCAGTACCTGGGTAGCGTACACAGCTTGCTTGCCCCACTACTTTTGACCCTTTCACACGCTTTTGTTTTCTAGATCTCCGTACACAAACAATAACACTTCCAATCCTCCTCTCCAGTTTTTCCCCTTGCTCGCAAGGTAGTCTCATACTACTACATGTACGATCCATACTAATATGGCCCATCCTCCCATGGCTCTGGCAAGTCTTTCCACCCTTTCAACTTCTCCAAACATCTCACAGTGCTACGTCACACTCTCGGGGTTATCTCCATTCACCTCGACAATCGCCATGATATTCGTACAAAGCGGTTGGCACAAGATCTTACTTCAAACGTTATACTCGTCATACCGTGAAAGGAACGTGAGCAAGCGTTTGCTAACACTACTCATCTGGCTTGTGTGTTAAAGCAATTGCATCGGCTCATGACTTTGCGGGTTGCTTGCCATAGGCAAACAATCAGTGCTATAAAGCCCACAGCTATCGCTTCCATTGAGCACTTACCTGACAAGAAACTCAATTCCTTTACTCCCAACGAGTTCTACCCCGACAACTCTGCCGAACCAAAATGTCAGTCTACACAAATCTCACCTCCATCATCCCCACTCCATCCCTCTTATCCACCATCCTCCTAACCCTCCTCGTCCTCATCGCCACAACCACAATCCTCTACCTCCCCACCCACCCCACCCAATCCCTACGCCACCGCCTCCACCTCCTCATCAAAACCCACATCCTCCACCACACGATCCCCCTAAGCGTGAACTACCACTTCACGCGAAAATGCAACGCCACCTGCGCCTTCTGCTTCCACACCTCCCTAACCTCGCACATCGCGCCGCTCCCCTCCGCCCAAGCCGCGCTCCGCCTCCTCCGCGCCTCGGGCATGCAAAAGCTAAACTTCGCCGGCGGCGAACCCTTCCTCTACCCCAAACACCTCGGCGCCCTCTGCGCGTTCGCGAAAACCGAACTGGCCCTTCCGAGCGTGAGCATCGTCAGCAACGGCACCAAAGTAACCGAGAAATGGCTCCGCTCGTACGGGAAATACATCGACATCCTGGCGATATCCTGCGACTCCTTCTGCGCGGCCATGAACGCGGCGATCGGCCGCGCGGACCGCGCGAGCGGGAAGCCTTTCGATAACGTCGCCCGGTTGTTCCAGATCCGCGATTGGTGCGCGGAGTTGGGCATCAAGTTCAAACTCAACACCGTGGTGTGTAGTCTGAACTGGGACGAGGATATGGTGGAGACGGTCACGAGGTTGGCGCCGTTTCGGTGGAAGGTGTTTCAGGTGCTGGTTGTGGACGGGGAGAACGAGAGCGAGGAGAGGATTAGGGATGCGAGGGGGATGAGGGTGTCGGACGAGCAGTTCGAGGCGTTTTGTAAGAGGCATGCGGGTGTGAGGGGGTTTACGCCCGAGAGTAATCGGGTTATGAGGTCGAGCTATTTGGTAGGTTGATTTCCTTGGACCTCGTTGTTGTTGTTTTATTTAATTATGCGGGAGTATGCTGACGAAATGTAGATTTTGGACGAGTACCTCAAGTTCCTCAATAAAGGAAATACTGAGCGTGAGCACTCGGAAAGCATACTGGAGGTCGGCGTCCAGAAAGCGCTGAGCCAGATTGAGTGGGATAAAGAGATGTTCAAGGCGAGAGGTGGGATCTTTGATTGGAGTCGGTCGCCCGAGAACAGAGATGTTGGGTGTGGAGGTGGACTGCCAGGTGTAGATAGCAAGGACCTAGAGTTCTGAAGCGAGGCTTGGGGTGGACAGGCGCGAGAGAAGCTTGAGATGGCACGGAGAAGATTTGAAGGGAAGATGAGGCGAGAATAAGGGCGGCTGTAGGAATTCCAGACTGTAAGGTAAAGCTTTGAGAATGTAAAAGCCGAGTTCTTTCTTCTTCTTTCTTGCTGCACTCGTGCTGTGCCGATGGTCCCATGCGTAGTGTGTAGGCGGTGAGCGTGGAGAGGTGCAGCGGACTGTGCAATTACCCTGGGTGTCCGCTCGAATCGACACTGAGAAATGTTAGTATCCTTCTAAAGGTTCCGGCGCCGGACCGAGCATCACAGCTCTTTAAACCCTATGTTGCGTTAGTGTATGTGCGTACTGTCATGTCAAGAATATACCAAGGTAGTCAACAGGAGTCGAACATCCCGACGCTTCACATCACGACACCAAAAGCACCCAAGATCGATCAAGGACATAATCCTTTACTAACTAGTTACCAACCAACTCACTTATAGCGTACACCCACCAGAACAATCCCTTGCATCCCTTCCCATGCATGCCAAAGCATACAAGTACCCTCCTATTCGACCGCCCATGCACCACCCTCTGCCCCCCTTAAACCAAAGGGGGCAGAGGAAATGCACCAGTAAAAAGCCCCACCCAAAAAAGGCTCCGTAGAGCACTTTCAGAGAAAACGCCCCAACAAAGTGAGAAGATAGAACACAAAAAAGGAGATGCTTGCATATGTTATGGACTAGAGAGACAGGTAAAGCAGTAAAGTATTCCTAGACTCGGAAAAATATAAAGGGTCAAGAGAGGTTGGCAGAAGATATACACAGCGGGATGTAGGATATGTGTTGTCGTGTGTGTTGGTGTAAAGAGAAGCATCTTTGTGCGTTTCTCTCTTTCTTCGATAGTCCGCTCATTGAGCTGTCGACTTAGTATTTCTTCAGTGTGATTTTTCAAGATGTGGTTGACAAAGCTAAAGGATGCCTGCCCACATGCCGGGGCCTTCACGACGGAGGAACTGGGCTTCTTCCGTTGCGCAGCAGGTTCGCTTCTTGCCAAGATCCTTTGGGTAAGGATAACAACCTTCAGGCATCATACGCCGAGGAGACTGCAGCCCCTTGGGTCCGGTGCCGAATGAAGTGGATGATTGAGCAACTGAGCGATCGGGTAACACAGTCGTCTTACCACGGAGGAATGAAGTTGAGCGTGAGGTATTGAGCAAGTTGCGTACGTTCTGTTGAAGGTCGACAGATGAACGGCCCCGCTTCCGGTTCGCCTTGGCGAGAGAAGTGGATTGGGGGCTGTCGAACTTGACTGCCATAGCTTCAGCATCGTCGATATGGAAGCTGTCCAGATCAGGTGAGGACGTGGGCTCACTAGGAGCATGTTCATACTGCTCCTTGCACTTCGAGAGCGCTGGGTACGGGAGTCTTGCGCTGCGGCATGTCGCCAATCGAGCCAATTGAGGGTTGGCTTGATGCGGCGCCCAGCCTGCAGATGAGACGGACGAGATTGAGGAAGCGCGGGAAGAGCGAGAGTTGTCCATGATCATGGATTCCGGCGATGAGGCGGAGGATGAGGTCGATGGAGCCAGAGACGGGCGTCGGCTAGGGAAGTGATACGCCTCCAACCCGGTTCTGACGCTTGGAGTGAATTGGTCTACACAGGAGCGCGCCAACGACGAGCTCTGTGCCTGTGCCATCGCGGAACACATAGATGGACGCCTCGGACCGAATGCCATTGTACTCGCTGCAGGAGTACTAGAGGCAACAGATTGAGGCGTCAAGGTAGGCGTAGGCAACGGACCCAAGCGAGCCAGGAACGGGGTAGGGGGAAGCAAATCTGGCTTCGGCTCGAGGAAACGAGGCACCCTGTAGTGGGAAGGAGTAGGGGTACTTTCTTGCGAACCGAACCCGTCCGATAGCGGCGAGCGGTATGTGCTAGCGTAAGAGGGCATCGCCGGGCGCACAGGAGTGATGGGAGTCTTCGGTGTGACTTCAACGGTCTCCAACTCGGGCGTCAACATAGGAATGACAGCCCTCCATGCGTTGGGAATGCAACCACCAGGAGATGGAGGTGTATTTGATGGCGTATGACGTTGGACGACTTGCTGCCACTTCTCCCAGATGGATTCAGTGATGTGGAGTTTCCAGTTGATAGCAACCAAGAAAGCCATCTCGTTGGTGTTGATTTCGCAAACCTTGAGGCCAGAGATCTTGCTCCAAGCGCGAGCAGAATAGTTACGGTCTTGCAAGTACTTTGATGCAAGGATGAGCGCAGCAAGGAACATGCGGCGACCGCACTGCAGAGCCCGGAGAGAAGCAACATCCTCGGGCTGCTCCATCGTGAAATCGTGATTGGGCACATGTTCTTTGATCAAGATCAAGTAGTACAACGTAACCTGGAGGGTGCTGTAGCTTGTGCGAGATCGACGAAGCGTCTCCTGGATAAAAGTGCGCAACGGCAAAACGCCACGGGATGCAGATTCGCATCGGCTTGTGGGATCAGACGTTGGCCAGATAACCTCAACCATCTGGGTGGCAGAGTCTTAGGGGGTAAAAGTCAGCTGCAGTTAAGAAGCAAGGGAATGAAAGTACTGACCGACAAGGCAGTCCACAAAGTTGACCTTTCGGTCGGATTGCCGTACTAGTTGGGGAGGCCGCTGGGTAACCGTCGTTGATGATCGTCGTGGGTGCTGGCGCTGCTCCAAAGAAACAGCAAGCTCCGTTCGCAGAGGGGGAAGCGCCCTCTCATGAGCAGTCTCCCGGCATGCTGAGGACTGATACTGCGGGTATGTGTTGACTCTGGTGATGGGTGCAAAGGTAGACAAGCTAGCATGGTCTAGCTCCAGCTCCGAGTGTGTCCTGAAGTTCTCCTGTGACGTTCTTGACGCAACACTAGAGCTCGATGTTTGAGACGCGGCGTCTGAAAACACTGAAGATGTGGAAGAGGAGGCGGATGAAGAAAGGGATGAGGCGTATGGATGACTTTTGGATGAGGCATTGCCAGAGTAAGAAGGGTAAGTGTCGAGGGTCATGATGAGTTGAAGTACAAAGGGGAACAGGGGAACAGTGGGTATAAGTAAGGAGTGAGCGGAGAGGGACGCTTTGGTGTTACGTCAGAGTGCAGACCTTTACGGTTGACCGTGATATATCACAGAGCGTGATGGTGGTGTGATTGAGAACGTGACCGGTAGGCAAAAAACGTAGAGTCCTATGTCTTTGCCGTATGTTGATCGGATTCGGGCTTGAATCGCAACTTGATGCTCTTCGGGTTTTGTCTTCCTTCCTCTCCAACTGTGTGGTCTGAGAATGGATGAGATCGTCTAGTATCGGACGGTATGCGGTTTTGTTGCAGAGGTAGACAAAGGGATCGAAGACTTTGGATACGGGCAAAGGTGTAGGGGCGATTGGCGGGTTCGCGGGAAGAGCGCGTTCGAATCGGTGTAACGAGGTCGGACGGGCTGTAAGCGCGCACCAGAGAAGACTCCAGTACCGTCAAACCGCAGAATCACCGAGCAAGACCTGTGGGGAGATGTGTCCGCAAAGCGCTCCGAATATCAAGCTCCGGGATAGCTTTCGCTATGGAAGCTCAAGGGTCGAAGTGGATGCGGAGATCTAGCAGGCGAGGCCTCCGTTGAGGAAGGACTTGCTGGTAATCTGGGCGACGAATACTGGAGTGGAATGTATGTAGGGCGAAAGGTACATGACGTCTATTTCGCGTGATGTGTGAAGTGTTCAGTGCTGGTGATACCTGCACTAGGCGTCACCAGCTGAGAGGCGCTTCAAACGTCCAGGAAAATATGTTGGGGGGAAGTTGAGGGTTTTTGAGATATTATTATCGTTTGCAGAACATGAAAAAGGCGAAAGTAGTTTGTAGTCGGGGTGTTGGGGTTGGTGTTCGCGTTGGTGGTCGTTGGAGCGGAGAGTGGCGGTCGGGACACGGTGAGGTGGAGCAGGACCGACGATCCGAGCTGGCGAAGTACAGGTGGGAAGACGGAGATGCAGGTACGGACAAGATATAATAGCAGGTGGAGGGATGAAGGCACCAGCGATGAATCACGGGTCCGTTGGTGATGGATGAGCAGTCGCGCAGGCACCAAAGGCGTGGCGGCAAGCGGCGGCGAAGACAAAGGGTGACAGTGGCAGGCAAACGTTCGTGGAAGGGTAAGAGCGGTGGCGGTAAAGAGACGGTCGTCTGGGTGCGACAGACGGGTGGTGAGCTATCGCGCACTCAGATGAGGCCGCTTGGCTCTTTGTTCGGAATCGTGGGAATCATTGTGCCTGTTCTGTACTTGGGATGGGTGGGAATCGGGGCTGGGGGGAGGCATATATCGCCGCAACCTGTCCCAGCCGACTCGCTGGGGGAGGTGGTCCGTGCGAGGATGACTCTTCGTGGTGGCAACCTCACTGGCAACAATTTTCTGTTGCGCCACACGGACCCAAAGAAAGATTGCTACGCTATTTGCTTCATCTGGAGCCGGCTCTGCCGAACAGGTAGACATGCTCGTGCTGGTGTGGTTGCGCTGCTGCTCTGGCAGTGTTTGCGGGCGGACGGTGAACACCTCACCACCCGCATCGCTACAGCACCACTTGCAGCTTCACAGCCCTGCGCTGCCTGGGCAGGAGGCTCAGCGCCGTCATTACTGTATGTCCAAGAGCCTCAAGGCCAGCCTAAGCTGCCTCGAGCGCTCGAAATCTGTGTCCATGGGCGCGCCTCCTCAACAGTTCCGCGGTAGCTACCGAGTATCTCCAACGCATCTGTTCTCTCGAGTCGCGCGCCAGCTCCGGATAGGAGACATCCAGACACCTCAGCTGCCCCCGCTCCTTGATTATTGCGCATGCTGAGCCTGTGAGCCCCCGCTGGAGCCGGCGCCAATGGAGACCGCGCCAATAATGGATCCACACCACTTCGGACGGTTTCGTATTGGCTGACTACTTTCCTCAAGTCCGCGACGAGTGGCCAAACGCGTGTCATTTTGCTGCCCAACCTCCCGCAAACGAGCGCTAACACAGGCATATTAACAGTCATTATTTGCCGCTCCGAAGGCGACAGTCGCAGCTGTCTCTCAGCTCGGGCCTGATGCGACGAGATGAGCAATCCAGTCTCTGTCTCCCTTGATAGCCAGCTGCTTTACTTCCATCATCGCATAATGACAGATGATTAAAAACGACACTGCAAACCTCAAATACCAAACGTGCGATTTAGGGGCGACCGAGCTGGCATTCGGGAGTTTGTTGGGCACAGCACTGCCGCTCTCATCAAGGTGGCTCAGAATGACACACACATGCACACACAGCGACGGGGCGCGGTCCGGCGTCTTCGCAATCGCATAGTTCGAGACGAAAAGCCACACCACCATGCAATCGAACAGCGTCACCTCGCACGAAGGCAAAAGTTCTCCTGTGCTTCCAGAAGGAAGGCCACAGCGCACGCAACCCGACCTGTTGCCGTGGCTCCCTTATCCCCGGCATCGCCCGAACAAAGGAAAACCAAGCCTTGAGCGGTTGAGTCACCCCAACCAATCCCAGCACCACATCAACGCCCTTTCTTCGCAACAAAACAAAAGGAACGAATTTTTTCTGCTATTTTCCCTCATCGTGACCATGTCTAGGCTACCATCGGAAGTGAGGTCTGCTGACACCGTGACCTTAGCGCGCCGCGTCCAGGCGCGGAAAACCTGCTTCTCACTGCTGAGATTGAAGGGGGTTGGCTGGGGTTCAGATGGAGGAGTCATCAGTTGCTGCCTGCGTGTTG
Source organism: Byssothecium circinans (assembly GCA_010015675.1). NCBI lineage: Eukaryota > Fungi > Ascomycota > Dothideomycetes > Pleosporales > Massarinaceae > Byssothecium > Byssothecium circinans. The sequence goes on along the minus strand of ML977040.1, from coordinate 69,919 downwards.
CCAAATATACAGCGCGAAAAGGGGGCGGCAAAGGAACAGCAAGGCCGGGTAGGTGTCACACTGCCACTGTCAGCCAGAGGGTAGAATTTTCATCTCAACATGTTAGGGGGAGCTAAGGTGGATGTGCCTGGGCATGGACGAAGGCGGCGGTAGTGTCATGTCGAGCGCCAAAGTGAGAGCCGATGAGAAAACGTAAACCGGAGCGCACCCTCAACTTTTAACTTGCTATATCCGTCGCAGTAGCATCGTTGAACCGAAACTACAGAAGTGAAAGGCCAAATTACGTCCAGGTAGATGCCCTACATAACAAGGACAAAACTTCGTACACGCTAGATCATAGCAAACACTCACCGAGCGCCTCCCAAGCAATACGTGCCATCCCATCCTTCCGTGCAACTCACAGTCTATGAGCTTGATGATACGTTTGCCGGCTTCACATTCGGGTCCGTATCAAATCCTTCCTGTTGCCCAGCATCCAAAACCGCCTTCTTCTCCTCGCTGATCGGGAGCTCAGGATGTGAAAGCTTAGCCACTCCCTCTCCCTCTTTTTCTGCCACCTCTGCCGCAGCCGTCGTATCCACAGCCGCCGGCGGGCATGGACCAAGTGCCTCCTTTGGATCCGTTCCAGCGAAAGGACAACCGACCCCTTCGACCAATTTCTGCATATCGATAGGAGGGTGTCGCTCAGGAAGCTCAGCAGTGGCCGACGCCTTGACTTGCGGTGTCTGGTCGATTTCTACTTTGACGTCGCTGTCCAGTGCATCGGCAGGCGCGAGGGACTTGTCGACTGCTTCTTTCTTGACGACGCCGGTGGGTGCGATCTGGCGGAACATATCTAGAGGATCGAACCAGGTGCGGACGGATTGGAGTTGGAGTTTGTCATTTACTGTGGCGACTGTCACTCCTTGGATGTCGATGGCGCCGCCGTGCGCATTTGCTGTTACTTTCTCGCCCTTGCTTTTGGGTGGTTAGCGTGTGGAGGTTTATAGAGGAGAAAAGGACTCACTTATCGAAACCGACATAGTCGTTCTTCATTGTTCCCCAGTGTCTCCACCGGAAGGAAACCGTTGGCGGTCCGCTGTATACTTCGAGCACCTCCCTTCAGCCACTATTAGCAGATATCCAAATCGCATCCAGCATCGTGGAACGTACCATGCAAACGTCGGCATCATCCGCTTGAACGTCTTGTGGCTACTCGCAAAGTCGGAGTACTCCGGCGAATAGTATTCGTTGGGTGCGATGATGGCGTTGTAAGTGCCCAGTTTGAGCATGTGGTCGGCGCTCTGTGGTTCGCCGCCGTTGATAGCAAAGCTATAATTCCTATATGGGTTCGCAGTTAGCCTACATCCAAGAAAAACTCGCCGTAAGTAAGACAGGAAGTCGCAGTACGTTGACTGAACAACATAGGAGACTGTAGTACTTACGCATGATCAACCGTACGCCAGTCCTTCAGCGTAGGCTTGAACGAAGCCTCGACCTCCCAATTCTTCACCAAATTCTCGACGAGCTGGGGAAGCGAGCCAGCCTCATGGGACATGCTCTTCGCTATCACATGAGTCAGTCGCCAAACGGTCGCCTTAGTTTGGGGTTTGACAGGAAGCGGCCGCCACTGGCGTGTACTAGGAGCACAACAGCAATGTGCGACAATTGAGGAATCGCTTTGCTTACTTTCTGCATACACTTTGCGTGTCTTTGAATAATCGGGCGCCCGGCCATATCGCCAGTTTGCCTCGTCTTTCAGTACGGCATCGGGATCAGTGACGTAGTCAGGGAGTGCGGGAGCTGCTGGCTCGGTGGGCGTTTGGATATCGACGGCGGCCATTTCGAACGGTTAGTCAATAGTTGGAAGATCGTGGTGGAAGAGTGGGGGAGAAAAGCAATATCCCCGTAAGCGGCCCGGAGTTGAAAAGAGGGCTTTTAGGTTAATATAGCAGTCAGAACGTCAGCCTCAGGAAAAGTGAGCGGAGATGCCACAACCTCCCGAAGAACTAGAGATGAAAGAAGATCCACACGCTTGCTTTTAAAATGAGTTGGTGCTGTATCAAAACCAATCAAGTGAGACGAGGGCAACGGCAAGCCACACGGCTCGACTGATGCCAAACTCTGGCGCCGTCACGATTGAACTATAAACGTAGCTACTATGGTAGTGGGTTTCCACCAGGGTGGTACCTGGCAATTTTGACATTCCACGTTCAGTATGGTTATGTCGTACATACAGTAGCCATGAGGAAGGCACATGCGCGGTACCACAACTGCCCTTGTACACCGGCACAAAGGTGAGCAGTTGGTGCTAGGGATCCTGGGACTAGCGTTTCTATTCAAGATACTGCGCAGGTAGTAGATAAAGACGTGCATGTGTTAGCAGTGGTCGACAACGGCGGTGGGATTCCTAGCATTAGTTACTCTTGAGCGAGAGAGTAGGAGGTCCAACTTTCCTTCGTTCCACAACATTTTGTAGCTATGCGAATGCCCATGAGTACTCGACATCTTACTTGGTATTTTGCATCTGATCTACAAATTGTGGGGTGGACGTGACTTTGGAGGCACATCGCGCAAGGTAGCCTGGCTTGGGGAAGAGCACTCGCATGGTTGATCGGGAAGCGGGACGCAGCCCGCCGCGGTAGTGGATTAGATTAGCGATGAGAAAGCTGGGATAAAAGCTAGAAATTATCAATACGCGAGAGGCTGGAACTGATGGTGCCAAGGCGCGCGGCTTGCAGAATGGATTGTAATTGGGATCAGATACTTTGGTTTCCTTGCGCTCTGCTTCATTCTTTTCTTTGATACGAAGGCCGTGTCGGGGGAGAGAGGACCTCAAGGTAACACGGGCCCAATGCGTGTGGTTGTTGTGCAGCTATTCTCACTAGTGCACCTCAAGTGGCGTTGTGGGCCACACTGGATGAACGGATCGTGAAGAGCTTAACAATCGTAATCGCTCGCAGTGCCTCTCTGGCAATCGCTTTTTGAGACAACAAGTCAATCCCGCCATCATGCCGTCCGCAATGCGGAGTGAAACGCTTCGGACGAGCGCTACGATCCGGTATGATGTCGCAAAGAGACCATAAAAAGGATATCTACACATACGGAGCTGTCTTGCGTGTGCGTTACGCACTAACGGGAGAATGTATGTTGTAAACCTTTCGATGGGCGTTTGTCGACCATCCTGCACGTTGAGAGCTGATGCATCAACTTCCCACGTTGCGTTTTGTCCGTGGCCAGCCCTTTGGTGACACTGCCTAGCTCGAAGCTGCTATTTCGTGCATACAAGGCTGAGACGGTGAAGTTGTCCACTGGGAAATCTGGAACGCTTTGCGGAGGCACGAGCAGTAGACCTAGAGGCTACTGCTTCGGGCATTCCGAATTGCTTCAAAACCGAAATCGTCTGTTTCAGAGCTACTGACCGCTGTGCCATCTTCATCAATCAGTGGATAGGGGGGTCTACGCTACGCTATCAATACCATGGTAGCATACGATGTACGGGACTTGGGGATCCAGACCACACGCACCCGCACTGCATGCCACTATCAGATGGAGTGATAATATAGAACCGGTGCAGCATAGTTACCGGCATTAGCTGTTAGACATTGTATCTACAGGTACCAAATCGCATGTTTGCATGTGCCATGTGGTGGGAAGCCATCAACGAACGCGGTCGCAGAGGAACCCTAGGACGATCCGCACGTACCACCAGATGACGTCGTTGTTTGTTCTTCTGCTCCAAGATGAACCCCAACGCACATCATTAACCCACATCCACCGGCTCACATCCTATAGGACACGCAAAGCCGTCACAAAGATGGGGAGACGACAACGCTTGATCAGCACGTCTATTCTTCGCGCCATCTTCAAGTCCAAACCCTCCCAAGATGTTGACAAATGCCCAAGCTTGCTTGCGCGCATTTTCGCCTTCTTCTCCGTGCTTTCGCTTGCCCTCTCGCGCTATCGAGCCGACCTGTTCAGACATCTGCGGACCAACATATGGGAGATAGAGGAGGAAGAGTACACGGAGTCGTTCCGCTCCCCTAGCAAGGGCAAACGGACCGATCTCATCTCGGTGGGCGACTTGGGGTACTCCGGCTCGGTACGGTATTCACTATACGGTTTCAGACTTCCAGCTGATCCAATTTTAGACCTTTTTCACGTCGCCCAACTCAAAGTACCTCATCAAGTCCCTCCCACGTGCCTTCGAGCAATCCTTCTTCCGCAAACGGCTCCTCGACCCGTACGTCGAGCACATGGAACTCAATCCCGCATCTCTTCTCGTTCGCATCACAGATCTGCTGTATTCGCCATATACAACGTTTGGCTCTCTCTTCGGCACAGCGCCAGACCATCACATAGTCATGGAGAACATCTTGTACGGCAAATCAAGGTGTTCTAAAGACGACCAAGGCGCATGGGAGTCATACGATCTGAAGCCAAACGACTATTTCTACCCCGAGCGCGATGTTGCAGATGGCAGACTAGCTCCGGAGAGCGTCAAGGAGCGCCTCATTGATGAATTCCCCGACAAGGTTCGCTTGACAATTGATCAAAAGGAAGACTTCGTGGCACAGATAGCCCGCGATACGAAAATCCTTCAAGACAACAACGCCGTGGACTACAGCCTTTTCCTCGTCAGATACCCGGCATCCATATCATCAGCCGATGGTGACGTTCCTGTACCTCCGGGACGAGGTTCACCGTGGCGTACCGGTATGGTTTCGCGCGATGGCAGGTGGGTATACCGAGCTATCCTGCTCGACTTCTTCTGGGCAAAAGATGCTTTGCAAGCTCGAGCCATGACAGGCTTGATCAACTCGTACAACTTTCTCAAGATTGGAAGAGACCATGGACCCATGTCTATTACCACAACGAGCGACGAGTACCGCACTAGGTTCCTCCGAATGGTCGACGAGATGGTCGAGGTTCCAGATTCCTCAGGACATGCCGCTGGGGAGCCGCGAACACCGTCTCAGAGCGCTAGCAACCTGTTGGGAGAAACATGATCCTGGATATTTGCCACAATTCCTTTAGTTCTAGTACACACAGATACCCATTCAAATTATTCTAGTCTACTATCAACATTTCCTTCCTTGCATGATACCCATTCAGTTATTCCAGTCTACTATCAACATTATTTCTTTTTCTCGCATCAGAAAGGTCTCAGGCTAGGCCGTCCAAGCGTGAAGACCTGGGGTAGTGGAGCTAGCCACGTCAAGTGTTGAGTATCGCCACCTCACGATCCCTACCATAAGCGGCTCGAATGACGACTCCATGGCGACAAGAGGCAACTGTGGCGGTTGTACAAGTTGCACAAAAAGCAAATTGCCACGCTTCAGACCGTGGCCAGCCGTTGCGTGAGGCACAACAGCACCGCGTGGTCGATGTGTGAGAAGGTGTTTTAGAGGCAATGGACATTGAGCACAAAACGTCTATTGTTATTCAGTCTAGGGAGTCACGGCCAGTGCTGCAGATTGTGCTTCGCTACTACTGACTACGCTCTTGTAAGCAGGCACTCCGGAGAGAGTGGCGAGCAGGTCTTGAAGGTGTCGTCATGGTGCCACCCCCCAAGGGCTGGACGTGAAGCGCCTGTCTCCACTGTGCCACTGTTCAGAGATGGAGCACTATGGCGCGGGCACTAGTGGGCCAGATTTTCATCCTGCCATTAATTATTATCATTCACCCATCAGCAGCCGCGAGACGGATTTGGGCACTCTGGACACGGTAGAATAATGGTCTGTGGAGCGTCAACATCCAACTGGCCGTTGCACCATGACACGGCGTCAGTGCCGGTGCAATAATGCAGGTGTCCACGAGATCACTTTGATCCATGGATGGCATCGCGAGTGCATCTGGAGAATCGCGCAGAAATCTGGACGGTTGCTGCAGCCATAGGCGAGATGGGCGATCGTCTTCAAGAGGCTCTTGGTCGTGGGTGTCTGAAAGGCCCCGTGCGCGAGCGGTGAGGCCTAGGGCGAAAGCCAGCAGCGCCTGACGTCATACTCGGCAACGCATCGTGGGAACATACCATCGTCGCTTCCTGTCGCTTCCTGTGCGGCATCTGGGTCGCATCTCTTATAGTCCGCCACTGCGTCTCTCCTCCCTCGCACAAATCTACTATTGTTTGCTTCCTCCTCGACCATCGTTCATCATCCATCGTCCATCCACTCCGCCCTCCTCACAGCCTCTCACTGCCGATATCTCCACACGCTATTCCCCATAAGGTGTGAGCATCGCCCACTTGTCGCCATCCTCCAATCACATCCCGCCTCACTACGTCAATCAGCGCCGTCGACGCGCTGGTAGCAAGTTTCCGGTCAAAATGAGTGTGCTCGCCTTCAAAGCCCTCGACTACGGGGTAGACCGTATTCCAGACAAATTCTGGCACAGCATTCCGGGGGGCTACTATCGACCGCCTGGAGCAGAGAAAGGGAAGAAGCAAAAGCAGCGCAACAAGAGCGAACAACGCAACGGTGACCGCGGACGACGCCGCAGCGCACGAGCACGCAGCCCGCCCACCGAGTATTCCGATTACAGCGGCTACGAAGACACCGACTACGAGCGAGAGCAGAGGCGTAGGGACCGACACCGCCGTGCGAAGAGCCTAGGACGCAGCCCAAATCGTGACTTGAGCGGCGGAAGAGACCAAGAGCGCAGTAGAGAATTGACACTGCACGGCGAGATGGACAGAGCAGAGAGAGCAGAGCGTGGGCCTCAGTTCTCCCCTCCTCCAACTTCCGAGTACAGGCCGTACGACCCACGCGACTATGCTCCTCCAAGTGCCCCTCCGACAGGCGCATCCATGGCAAACGGACAACATGATCCCTATGACCGGCGAGCTTCGTCGGCCGGACCCGATTACGGGTACCAGCCTCAGGTAAATACCGGCTTTCGTTCTCGCAGCGCGACAGCCCCGTCGGAACGTCCATCCTCACTTCGTTCGCAGTTGCTTCGGTCGATGCGGGCGAGTAGACTTCCTTCGAGACTTTCGACGCCTCCCCTCCCCTTGTCCTCTTTCCCTTTCCTAGACACGCTGCGAAGCGGTACCCCGCTCAATGCGGCCTTCTCTCCATCCTATGAGCCACCTTTGGCAGCATTGTTCAGTCGACCAACCTCTAACCCCCTACAGCCTTCATCCACAACATCCAAGTACACCCCTAGGGCTGGATACACTCCATCCCCTGCGCCTGTGAATGCACCCATCCCACCACCTTCCAACCCTGGCTATAATCGCTACAATCCGGCCACCTATGCTGCTGCAAGTCCAACTTACAGAGCACCTGGCAACACGTACCCATCACCGCCTCCATTCTACCGTCAGGAATCCCGGTCACAGCCTTCCGTGGCCCAATATTCCTATATCGACAACCAAGTAGCCCCCTACGAGCCATCAGCCCGCCACAGCAGTTCCTCGTCCTCGCACCATCGTCGTCACGGCGATGAGAAGCGGCACAGGGCAAGGTCTGCGGATCATCACCGTCGTTCTCGCAGCCGAGTCACTGACAAGCTTCGTGACAGGTTCGAGAATCTTGACGTGCATGATAAAGGTTTGGCGGCCTCGGCGGCTGGTGCCTTGGGCGGTGCTGTTATAGGAAATAAGATGGGTCACGGAACGCTAAGTACTTTAATAGGAGCGGGTATCGGTGCGTTCGGTGCACAAGAAATTGAGAAGCGACATGAAAAGTAAGTGGAGATGCCCAGCATAGTGGTTGTGGAGTTTTTTGGCTTTGTGCTTCTTGCTTCTTGTACAGCGGACTTTTCTTATGACCGTTCACTGATCTCTTTCGCAATTAATAGGGACAACGCTATTCGAAGCAAGTCACGCCCACAGGAGCGCAGTCGACGTCACCGAAGCGGTAGCAGGCGAAACGTTTCACGGTCGCCGTCTCGCCATCGACAAAAGGGGAGGAGCTTCGACGACGATGATAGCTACAGCGACTCAGACTCCGATCGAGGTGCGCACAGGAGGCGCGGCGGCAGCAGACATGACCGTGACCGCGATTACTAAATCGTCTCCGGATCGGGTCTTTCATTAATAGCCCACAATTCCGGTGTTTTCATGATTCAGTTGGCCTTCTAGGTCTTGTGTGGATATGTTTACGACCGACTACGACTGATTATGAATTACGACGTTCGGACGTATAGAAGGCGGATAAGGGTTCATTAGCGTCGGTCTGTTGCGGTGGAGTGACTGAAGCATTTTTTCCCTGGTATCCCGCAGTTATGGTAAAGGCCGGGGCATTTTAGGAGTATCCGATGGTCGATGTTTGGTCCCTTTTCACCTCGCCTTTCTGGTACGTCATGGTTCGCACTGCCGTGGTGTCGGATTATACTCCGGTGTCACAGCAAAAGCGAAACACGAAATCATGCTGGGGGGAGGATCAAAGCGTCTTGCTTCAGACTCTGACAACTCCCCGGGGGGGCAAATAACGGCGCTTTGGGTTTTGGTTCGTTAGCAACAAGCATCAGCATGTACAATTAAAGTCCCAACAATATTCGTGTCTTACGGACGTATTTGCATGCAAGTGGCGAGCGCACGATAACCGCTTGAAAGCGCCTAGAACATGCAAACAGGTGTCAAAGCACACGCATCTTGCACTTCTTGCAGTTGCCACTTGCGTCTTTTCCCCCTAACTCATGCCTGTAGCACGTGTGTACCCGCAGCTATTCCTCACGTTCTCTTCGAGCATGGAGCGGCGCATTTACAGCTTCTGGCGTGTTTCTAGCCTATGTTGGATTACCATTATCGCAGGGACCGGCCCCGTTAGGCGAGCCTAATAGGCAAAGTATACCGAGACGGGAAGACCATACGCAAGAAAGCATTGATTGCCAATGCATCTGAATCAGGAACATGGGCCGTAGCGTGATACATGTACGGCGGAGGAGAGGAGGCGTGGGATTTTGCCTCGAACGCTCCCGAGTCCGGAAGAAAGACGGTGTGGCGTCCGAAGAGGGCTGGTAGGATGGGGGGTTGGTTGCCCAGCGCCCAGCACCCCCGAAATAATGTCATGGTGGAGAAGGCGAGATGCAGGGTGATGGAGTTGGAGTGGAGGCGACAAGGGGGGGAGGGGGCTTAAGAGCCGCGGTTTCCTGCCGTGGGTTGGGGGGTTTGGAGGGTGGGTAACCTTTTTTTCTTCTTCTCTCTTCTGGTTCTCGGGTTTATTTTCTGGATTTCCTTCTTGCTTTCCGCGGCTTTAGCTGGTTCTTTGCTGATTGATCTCGTGTTGACGGGGTTTGGTTTTAAGCTTCGGTGCTGCTGTTGGAAAATTGTTTGGTTCTTTCTTTTGAGGTATAATTTTCTTATCGTTGGTACTGGGAAGAGAGATCTGAGTACGCATCGATATACTCGTTGACCGGGTTGATTAGGAAATCTGGGATTTCGGTGGGTAGATTGTCAGAGGAGAAGAAGCAGAAGAGAAGAAGCAGCTATGGATACATCCAAATGCCTCTTCCTTGAAGCCTTACCAGTCGAACTCCGACTCAACATCTACGAGCACCTCCTCATCACTTCTTCGCCCTTACAAGGCCAATCAGCGCGGAAGGAAATACGATATGACCTCAACCTCGCGATCCTGAGGGTTAACAAACAAATCTACGCCGAAGCCGGAGCCGTCTTCTGGGGAAAGAATGAGTTCAAGATCACCAGCATCGCGCAACCGCAAGGGAAGGAGGATGGGAAAACTGGTGCAGTTGTTGGATGTTTCGATCCTCCATTGCAACCACATCAACTCCCGCTCATTCGCCATTTGAGCCTGGATCTACTGTACGCTTCGAAAGCGGGAGAAGAAACGCAACCGCAATCAAAGCCAGGAGTCCCACGGCCGAGTTTCACAGGATTTGGGAATCTGGGTTCCGATTTCGATCTAGATGTGCACGGCGAATGGCTTACGACGGATACCGGGTCAGAAGCATACAGTAAGTCTCAACACTCCAATAACATCCATACTCTATACGTTCGGCCATCCCTAACAAAAAACAATAGTCCAATCCCTAACCCACCTCCTCGCCTCAACAACCCTGCACACCCTCACCCTAACCGCCAACCCCCCTACCCCCTTCAACGCAAAATTCACCCTCCACTCCTTCCTCACCCTCTCCCGGCACCGCCCCTTCGCCCATGCCCTCTCCCGCACCCCCCTAAAAGCCATCCCCCTCTCCTTCGAATTCGAAGACTGTTTCTACCGCACCACCATCAGTCCATCTTCTTTCATGGAGCAGAGTATCTTGATGCTCGCGTGCCAGGTGCTGTTTTGCCAGAGCCAGGCGAGGATTCAGCGGATGATGGAGGAGTTTGAGGGGGAGGGCGGAGGGGAGAGGGGGAAGAAGGTGGATTTGGAGGCGTGGGTTAGGGAGTGGCCGGTGGGGATGCCGTGTTTGGAGGAGGTGGGGAGGAGGGCGGCGGAGGTGGGGAGGAGTGCGCGGGTGCATGAGAGGTGGATTGCTAGGATGCATTGAGGTTTGTGGTTTTTCTTTCCTTTTGTGGGAGATGAAGGGGTGGTGGGGGGGTAGAGGTTTGGTTTTAAGGGGTGGGTTGGGTATAGATGGTTTGGAGTTTTGGGGTTACGAGATTTGTTTTTCTTTTTTTTTTTCAGTGAGGTTATGCAGGTTGGGAAGGATAGACTTGTGTTAGACTTTTTAATTAATATGCTCAATCCAGATCTATCTTCCAGGCCCATTCACGTCAGGACCTGCTCGGCCCTCGCAGTCACATGGCCTCTAGTATGTAGCCTCGCTACAGACTGGAGCTTTTAGCCTTCCTGTCACTGAGAATACCCTTGCACTATATGTGTATCAACATCAGAATCGCCGTTTGGTGACGCTAGGGGCTCAATTCATCCTTTGTACTACAAAGGTAGCTTAGATTATTCAAACCAAATACATACACATATACATACGGTTTTGTTACGGACTTTGTTCCTTCCCTAGGTGAGTACTTTAAGTGCTTGAAATTCTATTTCGAGGCGTGAAGGGAAGTTTCATCATTCGTTGCCTCCTATGTAGCCTACTGGAATATTCGATTAGGCAATGTTTGACAAAATTCAAGTTTTTTTGATTCACGTGACTGCCAGGTTGTACATGGGGGCGGAGAACCTGCATATATCATTCGCTAATGTTCATGTAACTGCCTTGATCTTACCCCTCTTTTCCTCTCATCTCACACCAGCGTCAACCTCCCATGCCTACGCCTCCCTCGACCGAATTTACGCGAACTTTGATCTCTCGAGGAAGAATCGTCTACGGATGCGGACTACTACAGCGACGAGCGCTAGCACGACATGGAATTGGCGCGGACCCAGAAGGCTGCCTCAACTCCTGACATCCGACACCCAGTCAGCGGAACCCAGAGCACCGTAGCGAGCCTATGTGCTCGCTGTCAGGAGCTCGACTCTCGCTTTGCACGTCCGACTACCTTCCAGTCTACCTCCAGGACCGTAGGAGGATATGACCAGATTCGTGTCTCGAAAGATCGGCTTGATCGAAATTGTGGAACCTGCGTTCAACTCTCGGCACTTTTCGACGCCTTTAAAGGTAAAGGGACATTCAAGAGTATGGAAATGCTTTGGACAAAGTACCGTTGTGGCAATTTGACCCTGAGAAGAGGAAAATTTACCCCATCGTCGAAGGAAGGCTACAGGGATTCTGTAACCTTCCTGCCTGAACACGAGGATTCGGATATCCAAATTTTCGATGCTGAAAGCCCGGATTATGGTCGCGTGAATCGCTGGCTTAGCTTCTGTCGAGAGAACCATACAGGCGTATGTGGGAAGCTACCCGAACGTAAGATCAGCGGTCTGCGAGTTATAGACTGTAAAACAAGAACCATGGCTGCGCTGCCTCTAAACTGCCCTTACATCACATTAAGCTATGTATGGGGTAGTGAACGAGAAGCTGAACAGCATTTACGATTTGATGCGCCTCAACTTCCTTCGCAGCTGCCAAAGACCATCGAAGACGCCATGGAGATCTGTCTTAGGATAGATGTTCCTTTCCTTTGGGTTGACAGATATTGTATCAATCAGGCGGACGCAGCGGAAAAGCAGCACCTCATCAGCAATATGGATATCATATATCGAAATGCGGAAGTCACGATCATAGCTGCTGCTGGGAAGGATCCATCTGAAGGCTTGCCCGGAGTTAGAGGAACTCCTCGTTCCCTGCCTAAAACTATCAAGATTGGTCCAGATACATTTGTCGAGCTTCGAAAAAATTGGACCGGCAGAGAGTGCGAATGGAACAGTCGAGGATGGTGAGTGGTCATATACACCTGATAATGCCCACGTATACATCTGCTAACCCTCGGTAATGATATAGGACCTATCAAGAAGGACTTTTCTCACGCCGTCGACTGGTCTTCATGGAATCTCAGATCGCCTTCCAGTGCATGCAACACTTCTTCTTCGAAAGCCTGAAAGACGGCATCTCACCCGGACACTACCAACGTACCCGTGACTTCGTCGGCGAAGCCCTATTCCCCCTACGTACCCAGATGCATACGAGACGCTCCGTCGTGGACGCGCTCCATAAAGACCTCACCCAGTACTACACAAGAAAATTCACTTTCAGCGGGGATATCCTGAATGGATTCCAAGGCATTTCCAACTACTATCGCGAAATGGAAGTGTTGAGTGAAAATAAGTTCAAACATTTTTGGGGTATAACATATCCACTCTGCATTTGGTTTGATACCTTCATTTTCCTGTGTGGCTGACCTGGCTTGGACTGTCGACCCAACGAGCCCAATTTTCGGTTATGAATGCCCAGCACAACCCAAAAGTTACCGCACAAGATTCCCATCATGGTCATGGGCATCCCGTATGGACGAAGATATGGACACGAAATGTATGTCTATGTATCCGGGATGGGGGCCAGGTCTAGCGCATCGAGATGACCCTGGCCCTATTAAATGTCCCGAATGTATCGAGATGCATGTCACGCACAAAACCGATGGTGAAAGCATGACGCTGGAAGCTTTCAGGACGCACCCCGATGACTATCTCTCATTTCATCCTTGGCTCGACGCCATCGCTTGGACTATACAATGTGCCCTTACACAAGAAGTAAGGTCCAACAACTACGTCAACGCTGAACCCATAGATGGGGAATTTGTCAACCTCGATTATCGCTGCGACTGGGCATATGCGGACAAAAGCATAGTCGCTGTCATCATATTGGCATATGAAGATGACCTGTACAGGGGTTTTGAGGACTTCCTATTCTTGGATGCTTTTTGTCTTTTGACAGAACAGATCGAGGCAGGGATTTTCCGGCGCATCGGCATTTGGCAGAGGCGTGCGAGATGTCCCACGTCTACGCTGGTAGGAGGAATGGAGAGTATGTTACCGTATATGATGAAAGGGGTTGCTATCAAGTCGGATGAGGAATGGGTTAAGCGAAGCATTCGCCTTGTTTGAAAAGGGTGCCGGTCAGTGCATAGATACGTTAATTATTCATTCGAATGTCCCTCTATAAAGTGGAATATCTTCTAGCGTACCTTCATAACCTGTACTCAAGCACCCAGCACTCAGCCATCTATGCGAAAAGTAGGTCGGAACAGCATATCCCATACTTAAACTCGTCGTAATCACCCTCAACCAAGTACAACCTTCTAACACAGTATTGACGCTGCCAGGATATATGGAATAGTGCCTTGATCCTGTGGTGCTTGCGATATATAGTTGAGTACGTCCTATCACCCGTATTCTTAAAGACGGACTGCTTGTACGAGATTAAATGGGGATGTGTCTTCGAAGGCATAGTCAAAGATTTCCGCAGGAATGTTACAGGGAATGATAAAGTTGGGATTGCTGTTTTGCGATCACGGCACGGTTTGATTCGTACCGATAGCGACTATGGGTGGCCAGTATGAGTAATGCGCAGTACGAAAGGGAGAGAGATTACCGTTGACGTAGTGAACGTATCCTAACGGTATCTTCCCAGCTCCGGTACCATTGCCTGAGATCGCAACCTTTGCATTCACTTAAAGCTGGAAATACGAGTTGGCTACTTCGATGTCGCGGGCTTGGTACTCTTGAAAAGGGTTGTGGCCGTGATCTGGAGTTTAAAGAGCCGCAAGCAGAGCGATGCTACTGGCGAATACCATACCATGGGTAGTGACAATTCAGATCTGTGAAATGGCTTGAAGGAAATTACTGATAGAGAGGACGCAGCAGGGAAGACAAAAACTCAGTACAAATAAGCAGACCACCCTCCATTGATCAAGTCCTCCATTTGTTCAGCCGCATTCGTGATATACCTTATGGCTATTACGAATAGTGTGATTGATAACATGTAGAGTTATATGCGAGATCTAGCAATCGTACCTAGGTATAGCAACCGCAATTCCATGGGCCGTCGTTCAACTTCCGCCTTGGCTAGTTCAGGAAGTAAGGAGCGAGAGCAACGAAATGGCTCACACTTATAGCCAATCCCAGCCCACCTAGACTTCACGGACGAGACTTCCAAAACACCCTCATTATCTCATATCACGTCCAATGAAGACTGCGCCACGCCAAGAACCCAATGGAGACTTATGTAAGCAATGAGCTTACATAACCCCCCCATCAACTTCACCCCAACCAATCTTGACGGACAGTCAACATGCAACTCATGCACCACAAGAGATATGGAGCTGAAAACTTGCATAAGGGCGGTAGGGGCCGATAAAAGGCAAGAGGGCCGATAAGAATAAAAGTTGGAGCACGAAAAGACATTGATATAGCGAGAAGCGTCGGCGACGGCGAGGTTGACATTGACAAGGTGCGAAAACCAGATGCATCAAGCATCCGAGGCTCCTAGATACATATGATACGGTCTCGAGGTCTTCGATGGTACCGTTGAAAAGTGACACAGTCTTTCATACGAGGCCGTCCATGCCAGAGCCCAAACCAACCCTAAAACGCACCAGCCGTACAAAAGTCGTGCAAGGGCAAGTATTCTGCCCGAAACCAAGTAGATCCGATACGAAGGTGAGTTGAAAAGTCGAACGAGACATATGCGTACGTTGCCTGGGATTGTGCGCGGGTAGGAGGGCAGGTCCGTTGCAGGGAGTGGTGCCGCCAGGTCTTGGCACATAGGCCATCCCAACACATAAGCTGCGCTCCCCCCATCGCTTCTTCCTCCCTCCTACTCTCCACTCCAATCTCTACCAATCCATCACAATCGGCCACCCAACCATCCCCAAACGTCTTTCAAGGGTGATAGTAGGTGATCCAAGCTCTTTTGAGTGAATTTGGCCCATCATCCGATCGGCATTTCCCCAGATATCGTTGTCGTCGCCTGCATACCTAGCTGCTCAGAATGTCATCGGCACGCTTGAATCCGCAGTCCAAAGCGTATCAAGCCTCACCGAAGCAGCTCTCGACTTACCGTCAAGTCGATTACTACGATGGGAAAAGCGTTCGTACTATCGAATGCCGCCGTGGTCCGCCCCAACAACGTACTGTTTCATCCGACACTCTCACGATAGTATCGACAACACCGAGAATGCGACAGACGAATTACGCTTTGACGCCATCGACAACTCGAAGTTCTGATGTTCGGCCTGACGCTTCGGTCAGGCCAAGCCCGCGACCAGTGCACGTGACCTCTGCATATCGAACACGTGCATTCAGGCCGCAAACGAAAGCGATCATTATCCAGACGACTACACCAGTCGACCCCGCAAAGGCCAGTATAATCAGCAAGATGGGCAGCGGGTATGTTTCGACGCCGCCTCCGACACCAAAGATTAGACGACTACCGACACCAGATCTCGATGAGCTAGACGAGAGGCCGTTCTGTAATTGCTGTATCGATGCACATGCTGTCAAGTATTGTGCTTCATGTGGCCAGTGTTTGAAGACATCTTTGTTCTGATCCTTTCGATTCGCGGCTTGCTTCTTCTGTTGTGGGTTTTGCTGGTGTGGACTCGGCTCCTGCCCGGTGTACGTTGGTTCTTGGCGGCATTTGCGCGGTTTTCTTCCCACAGTATCATTTTTGATATGAGTCTGACGATGCGGATTTGGCATGATGTATTGCCTAGGGCATGGCGTTAGCGTATTGATATTTTTAACACATATATGAAGCTTCTTATACCATCAAACAAAGTACTGACAGAGAAGACTTACAAACATCTTTCTGCAATTGCATCTACCTTGTTTGCCTCATCTGATGTAGGACGTCTTGACCTTATTCTTGTGGCCTCTCACTCTCCACAACAAAATATCTCCCAGCCTTCCTCTCTGCCGACCCCAGCACATCCCAATCCTCCGCATTCTTTGCATCCACTGGTGTTTTATCTCTCTGTATCCTCTTGTAATGCTTCCCAATAACCTTCTCTTTCCCAAAGGCCTCTTTCAGCGTCTCCAAGGTGATTGTCTGCTCCTCCTCGGCGGCTGCCGTCTCATCTCTTATGGCCCTCAGAGGCCTCACACCTGTCGTATCCACTTTCTGTATATTCCCCACAAAATGCAACTGCGCCGACAGAGTGTCTAGCATGTCCTTTTCTTTTTCGGGCGTCTCGGGGAGTGGGAGCGCAGAGAGACGCAGGAGGTGGTGCAGTTGTTTGGGAGATATTTTGAGCGCTTCGAGCGCTTCGACTTTCGGTGGGAGAAGCGATTCCACCGACCATGTCGGCTCTGCAAATATCGACTCTAGCTCGCCAGCGTCGACTTGCTTTATTGAGGTGTTGGATCTGGGGCGTCGGGAGGAGCTCTGGAAAGGCGCAATGCGTCGGCCGATGGTTCGGAAAAGACATCTCCGGCATGTGAAGCTGCGATTCGCAAACATATTGAAAACGTTCCAATCGCAAAATCTTGTTGATGGGAGATGGTAAACACAGCATTCGATGCTCTACTGCGAAGAGTTGAGGTCAGGCCTGAACCGTGCGCGCCATGAGCTAAAATCGCGGCCAATAACAATCGTGTAAGCCCGTCGGCAGCCGGTTGGCGTCATCGCAGCCATCTTGTCTCAACCTTCACCTCTCCGGCCAACACATCAACTCCAGGCTATCCCCTAAACGACACCATCTCTTTTCCTTGTCATATACCACGACACACCGGCATCCAGGAAAGCATCACGAGCCACCAAATATGGCCGGCGATCCACGAGCGCTGCTCCGACAGGTGGGGAAACCTCAAACACAGCCACAATGGCCAGATATCAAATACTTACACCTTTGAATAGGCAGAGCAGAGTCTCCAGAAGGCGTCGAGTGGCTGGAGCTTCTTCGGTGGGCGAGAGGAAAAATGTAAAGAGATTCGTTGATTATCTAGCTGGAGAATGAGGCTGATGCGTTTGTGATAGATGAGGCAGCGGCAGATCAATTCATTGCGGCGGCGAATGCGTTCCGGATGCAGGATCGGGGTAAGATCCCACCGCACTTTGAAGGATTGCTTTTATCCTTAGGGGAAAAATGACAGGCATGATTCTTGGAGCATAGGCTAACAAGCCTAACAGGCAAAGAGGCTGGTGAAGCCTTTGAGAAGGCAGCATCGGTGCAACGTCAACAACTGAACGAGCCGGACGACGAAGCAAGCACTCTCGTAAATGCCTTCAGTACATCTCCCCTCAATACCTCAAAACTCTCTTTCAGCTGGTCACGTGATGCTAACCATTCACTCATAGAGGCCTACAGGAAAGACGATCCCGAGTCCGCAGTCCGATGTGTAGAAAAAGTCATCGCACACTACTGCAGCAAAGGATATTTCAACCGCGCAGCAAAGCAAAAAGAGCAACTCAGCAATCTATTCGAAGTAGAGCTCCATGACAACGCCCGAGCAGCCGCTGCTTGCGAGGACGCTGCAAGATGGCACGAAGCTGTAAGCCCATGACCTTCCCAATCCCTTTTTTCCATCTACTAACCAACACCCAGGACAACTCCGAATTCTCCGCCAACAAAGCCTGGGAGAAGGCAGCCGACTTCCTCGCCCTCGAAGGAAAAGATTACTACAAAGCCATTTCTCTCTACGAAAAGGTCGCATTGGCTTTCTCCCGCGAAGAGAAGACGAGACTCTTGGTCAAGCCGTACTTGCTGAAAGCCGGCATCTGCTACCTGTGTACGGGCGATGCGGTAGGTTACAACAAGGCAATCGATCGCTATATTGGCAAGCCAGAAAAAGACACGGGAAAGATATTCTACCGGTACCCTGTGGATGGGACCGAAAAACAGTGGCTGAAGAGTTTGAGGGAGGCGGTGGAAGAGGTCAATGTGGACAAGTTCAGTGCTGCGGTATGTTTTGGCTACTCAGGAAAGCGGATAGAGGGAACATGGACTAATTATTCCAACAGCGGAAGCTGATCGTTTCGTTGAACGACCGGCACATAACGTTGCTTAACCGGATCCAGGCGTCGCTTGAGAGCAAGGTGGAAGACTTCTCCTAGTCACTTCGTCATGAAATCAACATCAGCGGTCTATGGAGGCGTGCGGGACGCTTTGATAACGGTATATGGCACGCCAATCACGGTGATCTGAATAAACATGGGCGTTGCTATCGGAGGTTTATATGTAGACTCCACTCGTTCAACTATGATATATCTCTGTTTCATCTCTATGTGTATCCACCCAGCTCCGTCCAAAACGCCATCTGACCCCCAGAACCCCACCCAAACAACCATGCTAAGCCTTCGCATTCCTTTCCTCCGCATCCCTCTTAGCCTTCTTCTCCAACTCGACCATCTTCTCCGCCTCCGTCCTCTCCTTCCTCCCCCCACTCCAAAAAGTCCCCATATTCATCTTCTCCTTGACCCAATCCATGGTACTCTCCTGATTCCTCTTCTCGACCTCCTTCTCCAGCTCTTCCCTTTCCTGATCCTCCGTCTTCTCGCCCTTCTTCTCTTTTTCTTTCTTCTCGCGTTCCTTCTTCTCCATCTCGGCGACTGCTTTCATTTCCGCTTCTTCCTGCTCGACTTCCTCGAGATCGATATCTTCGAAGCCGATCTTCTTGAGGATACTGCCGGTGAGGTAGCGGTAGGCAAGATGTCCCGGGACGAGCTCGGAGACGTCGACGTTTTGGACGCCGTGGACGGAGAGGACGGGTTGGAGACCTGCGACGCCGAGCTGGATGCTGCTCGTTCGGTATAAGAAGGCGAGGATGTAGTCGTTTGTGGAGAAGACGTTGACGACACGGCCGCTTACTACACTCCTTATTTTGCGCCAGTCTTCTGCGTCAGACGGGCAAGGGGATCCGAGGAGGACTACGTTCTCGATGAGGCCGAAGGCGCGGCGCTTGGCGAGTGTTTGGAGACATGAGAATATGAGACGTGCGCCTAGAGAGTAGCCGATGAGTGTTAACGGGCGTTCGCCTTGGACTTTGTTGATTAGAGCGTCGGCGAGGACTACTCCGGCTTTGTCGGCGCGGTACTTGGCAACGGAGAAGGGATTGTCTAGGATCGAAGAGATTTTGAGGAGGCCCAAGGGCCATAGTCCAGCAGATAGGGCACCAAAGACGGTTCGCTTGATGATTTGGCCCTTTGCATATCCCCACGCTGCGCTCTTAACGAAGGAATCCATCGAGTTTCCTAGCTTGAGGAGGGCTTCTAGTTCCCAGCGTAAAGCGAAACCTTCGATGCTGGGTTCGAGGTACCGCCAGGGGACAACTACGTCTTCTTTGCTCGTCAGCCAGCCTGAAATGGCGATCGAGACGCGAAGGCGCCGGAATTCCTTCTGAAGCTTGCGGGGACGGTGGAAGTGGTGAATCGGTATGAACCCGAAATCTTCCACCTCGCGCGCATAATCATCCATAGCTTTACTCGTCATCTTCGCACCGTAGGCTCCAAACAGCCCACCCACGAGCATCGATGATGATGCAAGCGTACCTAAGTAGCCTGCGGCTGCTGTAGCACCCAGACCAAGACCACCCATGACGGTTCCTATGCCGGCTGCTAGGAATGGTGCAGCGAGACCACCTGTTACGCCGATTAGGGCTGCGCCAGCGACACCTGCGAGTCCAACTTTCCATTTCCGAGACTTGGAGGATGACTCCGCTGCTTTCTTTGTTTCGGCGTCGGCGGAGAGTTGTTGGGATGCTGCTTCAAGAAGGCCTTGCGCAATGGTATCCTCGTCATTCTTAAGGACCGAGAGATTGAGATCGAGCGAGCTGGTGAGGTGGAGGAGCAGGACGCGAGAATGTGCGGAGTAACTCTCAAGGCTGAGGAGAATGAGAACCAGTGAATGTAAGACTAGCTTTCTCTTTTCTTGGTCAAGGCTCGTGAGGACTGTTTCTGTAGGTGGGTATAGTTCTCGGAGCACTTGGTTTTCGTCTTCGCCTTTGTCTTCTGTACTGTTAATACTGGTCAAACCAGTCTCAGACCTCTTCACTTTCTTCTCCACATCCTTCTCCTTGACCTTGGTGCTATGCGCTTTGGCTTCTTCCCTCGTGTTCACAACCTCGCCGACGCGAATGATCACCCTGCCTCTCCACTCGTCAAAGTACGCCAACATCGCTTTCTTCAGTTCCTGCACTTCGGGCTTCGCAAGCTCCTTCCTCGAATCTTCTTCCCTTTTCTCTCTCTCCTTCTTCAACTTGTCCTCCTTCTCGACGTCGACTTGGTCGATGTTCGTAGGTGCGGCAGCAAGAGCTGCTTCTTCGGAATTCGTTGGCTTGGAGTTCAATTCGGGAATTGATTCTTCCGCAGTGAAGGTGTCTAGGAGAGACTTTCGCATGGTTGCTGTTACAGTGGCAATCAAAAAAGTAAGATCTGCGCATTGGTCTGCATTGAGGAAAGTAGTGAGCGAAGTATCGTCCTCTTTGGCGGACGATTTGGAGCGCCCGAAAGGCAACTTCTTCGCGAAGCCTTCCATTCTGACGTGGGTGAAAGGCGTGAAGACGAGTGAAGAGAATTGCGAAAAGATGCCAGAGGTGATGATCTGTTGCTGGGATGACGTACGTGGGCCCGTGGGGTAAGCGCGGTGGGGCCGTCAGCCTTATGGAATCGGGTCTAACTGAAATGAGGGTGACACATGCAATGGTGTTGGGACGGGAGCGGCGTGTTGCCAAACAGAAATGATATTTACTGCAAATGCATGGAGAGTATAGTAATACAGCCCGCTGAAACACGGAGACCTTTGCAAAGCCGTCAAACACCAGATCTGCCCATTGGGGTCGGACTCCTCCCACCCGCTGGAAAGTTTCTTGCGCTTAGAAAGACGCCCTTGACAGCTCTGATATCGTTCTTGAGTACCTCGATGTGATCATCTTTTCCGTCCTTGCTTTTTGGTAACCCGTAAGACCCGCCATAGAAGCCCCCCATGCCCGAGTAATACTGGTTTTGATAGCTCATCTCACTTAGATACGTTGTCAAATCTGAGAGCTTCGTCTTCAGAGAGTCTGAGCTAGTAGTATTTGTGGACTTGGTCGTCTCAATTTCGCGCAAATGCGACGTTATGATCTTCAAGCGGTTCTCGTGAGATTTTACCACGGCTTCTTCCTCCCCATTCGAGGCTAGTGATGGACTTCGCGAGAGTGAAGGGCTCGTCTGGGTTCCATAATCACGGTGGAACAGCTCAGTAGGATCTGAGTCCGTCTCGGAAATATCATCGGCCACGTCAGATATTGTGGATTTGGCCTTCGTCGCAGGATCTACGGAAGCTGACTCCTTCAATCGCTTGTTCAACTCATCCAACTTTTCCTGAGTATGGGTAGAGAAGTCATGGCGTGATTCGGTAAGATTATGCGTCATGGGCGCTATTATGTATTTTGACAGTCCGTATATCGTAGCCACTAGTCCTCCTGTTATGTATGCCGTATTAAGCAAACGCTGGGTGGTAATGAGCGGAGGCTGTTGCACGGGCTGAGCGAGAAACTCGGGATACGTGATGATGGGAGGAATGTCTCGTTTTGCCGGAGGAGGCGGCGGTGGTGCTTGAGCGGGCCTTGGGGGAGCCTTTGCAGTGTTAACAATCTTCCTTTCCTCCTGCGTAGGGAAGGGACCTACTGTTGACCACGCTCTTTCGCCAGCCTCTGAGACATCTCGCGAAGCATCCTCTGGTATCCCCCGCTCTAGCAGTTTCTCGATATCCTCTGATGACACGCCCTTTGATTCCAGGAATGCGACCTTTCTATCCCGCGGCGCATCGCGAATTGCAGGGTCCTCTAGGAATCGTGAAGCTTGTTCTAATATCGATGCGCTTTTCGGTTCCTTCTCTTGCGCCTCGTTCTTGGTTGGCTCCCCTGTAGTCTGCGCTGGACTTGATTCTGGTTGCGGTTCCGATGATGGTTCCGGCTCCGAGGGTGACGTCGGTGCGGTCACTTGCGCACGCTGCCAGGAGGGTATGCTTGGTTTCGACATGTCTACGCTGGGACTGGGGATGAGAAGGAGTAAATAATAAAGACTGTGGGGAACAACTCAGGAAGAAGACGTAGGAAGGCGGAACGGATATCAAATAATGAAGACTGAAGGCTAGAGCCGAGGTCCCGTAGGCGGCGTCTAACCGCTTTCGTAGCGTCTTCCTGGCGTCGAAGATCAGATGCAAAGCGAATCCCTAGTACCATTGACGCGCCGCGCAACAATTGCCCTCATCTATCCCGTATTGTCTATCATTGCATATTCCTATTCTTCCATTTTCTGATGACCGATCGGCCGACAAAGCGTCTGCGGCGTCTCAGCACGGATTACGAGGACTCGGAAGGAGCTAACGATTGGGCGGAGGAGAGACACAGAAGCAGCACTGGCAGCAATCATCAGAGGTATGTGGCTGACTACTCCCCGAGAAGCAAACCCCATTCCAGCCGCGCGGGTGCACAAGAGCGGGCGTACAAGCGGGACAAGCCCCAGGCCGCCCAATATCAGGAACAAGAGCACCAGCAGCATTTATATCCTGCTGCCCCTCCACATTCACCACCACACCACACTACACCAAGCGCTGCTCGACCCCTGCGCATATCCCCGCCCTGGAGCAGACGGCACAGCCATCAGCGCTATTGATCGCGCGAGCTATTTGACCGCCGCCGACGACGACCTTACCTACCGCACTCCCGCCAGCACCTCCACCCCCCAACACCGCAGCCATGCCTCGTCTACGGTCGCGCGCAAATCTAACAGCTCCCAGTGCTGCACCCACAGCTTCCTCTACCCGTTCCAGGCGCAATACCGCCAACCAGGCCCCGCCCACGGCCGTCATTGAGCGCTCCTCCCCCGAAGAGCGCCGCCAGTCCATGAACCTCACCGTGAAGGCGTCTCCGGGCAAGCTCCGCCAAGCTACTCGGGGCGCTGCTGCTCCCACCACCTCCGTCAGCTCGCGGAATATCGTCGCTGGAAAGCGCGCCTCCCGGAGCAGTAGGATTGTCCAGGAGGTCGACAGCGATGAGGACGAGGAAGATGAGGCAGAGGAAGTGGATGCCATGGACGTAGACGACGAGGAGGAAGAGGAAGATGAGGACGCCGAGGGCGAAGAGGATGACGAGCTAGACGCCGAGGGCGAGGAGGAGGACGAAATCGACATCACGCCTGCCTTAGCTCCGCGCATTGTCGTATCGGCCAACAAGAGCGTACCTGTCAAGCCGCGCGCAGCCCAGGATTCCGTAGAAGCAAAGGAGATGATTCTAGACGATGATGACGAAGAGCTGTCAGAGTTGGACTCAGACGAGGATGCCGAGGGTGAGGATGAGGACGCAGAAGGCGAAGATGATGACGAGATTCCGGTGCCGAATGATGATGATGAGGACATGGACAGCGACGATGATATAAGTCGCGGCCAGACTCCTGATCTCAGCAAGATGACCCGGCGGCAGCAGGCCATGATCACGGAAGGCACGGATGAGCTCATCTCACTATCAAATGGTGCGTTCTCCGCAGTGTACCGTGTAGATCCGTACTGACAATCCCACAGAAGCGCAGAAGAAGAAACATCTCACAGCAGAAGAGCACGCCATGCGAAGAGCGGAAATGGCACGCCGTCGCAAGAACCTGAGTGAGAAGCGTAATGAAGAGGAGAAGGTTAGTACCCCAATTACACAACCAAGTCACCATATACTTACTATTGTAGATGGACACCATCAACCGTCTCCTTAAAAAGCAACCGCCGAAACGCGGACGCAAAGCTATGCAGGAGATCAACGAGTTTGGCCAAGAGGAGGAGCCAGATGTCGAGAGGGCCAACCCGCACTACATCCGCTACAAGCAAAATGCGAATGGAACGTCTTTGGGAGTACCTGACGAGTGGCTACTGGCGCCTGTTGGCAGCATGTTCACAGGCACACTCGCACAACCTTCGAAGAGGCCGTTCAGTGGCCGGATGGTTGAAGAGGTTTCTTAATCCAGGTAATCTCCAGGGCATGTAAAAGAGTCAAGTGTACTGTAAGCATTATCTGGAGTTTGTAAACATGGGCTATTAGTGTGAAGGTAAAATGGCGTATCAGTCCCATGGAGTAGACAGGAGACAGAAAGTCTTTGCCAGCATCCATTGATTTATAGAGTATTATTTCGCTAACGTCCACATTTCCGTTGCCAACACATCGCACCGGGTAGGAACGAGCAAAGTTCGAATTGATTTGTAGACCCAGCCGTGCAAACGTTTCCTCCCGTTCATCTCCTCACCTTGATTCGGTCACTAGAAGTCGTTTGTCCACCTGCAACAAACCTCCGCTCACTCTCACGACAACAACGGCCTCAAATCTTACAAAGTATGCCCGACGCTTCTCAAGCGTCCACACATTCGGCTAGCCTAAGGAACTACGTAAGTATTTTGGTGCTTCAATGGCCACCTTTCCCAGGTTTCATCAATCCACTCCCTCTAGCTACCCACTGCATCTTGACTTGCTCAATAGAAGTTTCACCTCCCATCTCCTTCTCCACAAGCTCCCTCACAACCTCCATCCTCCCTTCCAACCCATATCCGTCCTCATCCTCCCCCGCCCCCTCCATCCTCTTCTCTCCTCCATCCCCGTTCCATTTCCTCCCCACAACAGCAATATTCCTCGTCGACGGAATCCTCAAATATTCCTTCTCAACTACATACCCCATCGTCGCCGTAAGGTACGCAACATAACTACACAACGACGTATACGCGGATACCTGCTTCCCCTTGCCCTTGCCCTCAGCTGCAGTACTAGGAAAGAACTCCACATGGTACGAAGCGCGGAAGCGCGTACCCCCGAAATCGTGGCTGCAGCAAGGAATCGCTATGAATGGGCTGGAGGAGAGGTAGGCGAGGAGCGGCGTCCAGGCCGTGAGTTCGTCGGCGTGGTTGGATATTATGAAAGTTCCTTTTGGGAAAGTGCCGGGGTGTGCGGGAGGGGTGTTTGCGTCGAGAAATGGATCGTGGTTGTTTTCATCTGACGTGTCAAGGACAGAGGGGATTAGGAGCATTTCTTTGAGATTGTATTGAAGAGCGGTTGGAAAGGTGGCCCAGGTTTTGCGTTTGCGGGCGTCGAAACCCCAGCCGGACCAACCTTCGGCGTTGAGGATGTAGACTAGGAGACCGTTGCCGCAGCCGATGTCTACGAAGCCGGGGAAGTTCTGCCGGGCTTTTTCCTTCTGTGGGTGATTGTTTGTAGTGGAGTTGGTGTCAAGGTGTTCGAGAACGGGAGGTTCGGGGTTTGGTTCCTCGCTTTTTCTTGATGGTTCGCCGCCATACATGTTCGTCCACAGCTCAATCAGGAACGCAGCGATCCCAAGGTCTTCAAAAACGTGTTTCTCGGGCGGCGTCTGCTCGACCCAATTGGCAATCAACTCCTGGGCATATTTTCCCTTTAGATATGCGTAAGTGTCCTGGAACGTCTTCTGAGGGATGATGACATCGTGATGGACTCTCTTCTGATAGCCCTGCATTCTGCCCTTGGAGTGTTTATGGATAATCTCCAGCATCTTCAGCGCGGTGCGAGACATCCTGTTATCCAGCGGTCGTTCCGGGAAGAGATCATAGTACAGTGATAGCGTGCCGGGAGCCGATTCCGAAGGGGCGTTGGTCTGATAGGTGTATAGGATGCCTACACCGCGAACCTTTGGGTGGTAGAATGGTATTGAATCTGGATCTGAGACGTGCGGGAGGTAGATGACGAGGTATCGTTCGGCTTCCATCGTTCTCGTGCTGCTGTCTTTCTCTCGCACAGTCACTAGTTCTGTGGATGTGAGGAGATGGCATGTCTGCAGCAACGCTTCATCAAGCTTCGGGTTCCTCGGTATCAGTTTCCTAACCACTGTCCATTCAAGTTTATATCCTGCGAGTCCCGGTATGAGTCGCGGTTGATGGTCAGCTTTCATATGTTTGACAATGCCCGCGAGCTCATGCGCATGCGTCGCCTCGGGGTTGTATGTAGCATCGGTAAAGCTTGTGTATGAGAGTTCGGCTCGAGATAGATAGGAAGCGGTCCAATTTGGATTCTCCAGGAGGTTCTTGCTGACCTCGAGGAAGTATTGTGGTGGGAAGTTGGCGGGTGTTGATTGTACGATTGTCCATATTTCTGGTGGTAGACCAGAGTCTATGAGAGGTGTCTCCTCTAGATCCATTGGCTCAAATTTGGAGCCATCAGCGTTGGATGAGGCGGTCGTCTTGCTCTTGGGCTTTTGCTTTTGTGATGCATTTGTGCTCTGGTCGAAGCTGTCGATGGGAGGAGGCTGCGCATTCTCATCCTCCATGTTGAGATCTTGGAAAATTTAGGAAAGATTACTAGATCCAATAATCCAAGCTTAGAAATGCGTGCTGAATGACCACCCGACGCTTGATGCTTCGCGTTGTTCTACCGAAGAAGATTTTGACTTCATTGCGATTTCGCAAGCGTAGTCGAAGCGGGGAAGGCGCGACCGGGAGCGCCGCACTGAAATCGAATCAGGTATAGAGCCAGCGGGTACCTAGTATCAACGATTATTTCCTACTCTGGGCTGATGAACTGCAATGTCTTCAGCTCGCAGTGTGAAGAGTGCGAGAGGAGACGACTCCGACTTTCAACCAATCACACACGATTAGCACCTGATCACAGAACTTCTCCAAACGGCAATATCACCCACTTGATCTCCTTTTACAGCCAAGGTGGTCATCGTCCATCATCATCATCATCAGCCAAGCTCAACGCGCATGTTCGAAGAACTACTGCAGACGTTACCAAGTAGGCAATGGCTCCCACTCAAGCAATTTGAGCTCCTCAGCTGGCTTTGCAATCAACTACCACGCTTCTACGCCACTTGGGTCACAATATGAGGTACACGCACGGTATAAGGAGGCTGGCCTCCTCCAAGCCAGGCACGGCATTGAGTAGCAACTTCTTCACCTGATTGTAGCAACGATCGCAATCTTCCCATAGCCAAGATGACCGGTTCATCACAGACATCGGTTGACTCCACCACATGAGCGCAGAAGCCTCAAGCGACCAGATGCCCATCAGAGCGAAAGAAAACAATGACCCGGCAAAGTTCCTCCCTCAACCCTCAATCAGTGTTATTATCATTGAATGATGGAATCACCCCAAAGTCAATGTATGGCGAACTTTTGCAACGTTCTTCGCTTTCACCATCATGGGAGCCAGTGAAGGACAGAAAACGTCAAAGACAGCCGTTTCAAGGAATCTCTCAAGAACCGGGTGACATGGGTCGTTTCAATCTTCCTCCTGTGCTATGTTGGAGCCGAAGTAGCATTGCGCAGTTGGATCGTGACCTTCATGTGACGTGAACATGCAGGCGAGTCATTCGAGTCCGGTATGGTCGCGACAGGCTTCTGGGCTGGAATCGCATCTGGCCGCTTCGTGCTAGGTTTTGTGACACCAAGGCTTGGAGAGAAGTTTGCTATAACGGTAAGTGCTATAACCATCCTTCCTTCATTCCTTTTGGCCATGCTAATGCAATGAATAGATTTACATTATCGCCTCGATGGTCTGCCAGCTCGTTTTCTGAGTCGTTCCTTCCTTCTACATCTCAGCCATCTTTGTTTCCATCTAAGGTTTCTTCCTCGGACCTCTCTTCCCAGCAGCTATCATGGCAGCGACCAAGATCCTCCCCGCCTACCTTCACGTCTCAGCCATCGGGTTCGCGGCAGCTTTTGGCGGTGGAGGTGCCGCTATACTTCCCTTCGCCATCGGAGCTTTGGCACAAACTAAGGGGGTGTCTATCATACAGCCCGTCATTTGGCTAACCTTGCTTTACTGCTCATCTTGTGGATGTGCCTCCCGACACTTTCGAAGGTACCTGCTGGTAGTCCGAGTGAAACTCTAGACAATGGACGACAGTGGGTGAATATCGATTTTGACCTTGTAGCTGCCGGCAAACGGACAATTCAGAAAGCGAGGGGTGGCGGAGGGTAGGCAAGCATGCTTTTCTCGAGCAATACTCATAAAATTTACCTTCTTTTAGAGGATCTGCTCCGCAATGCATCCCTCACTTCAGCGTTCGACAGCGCATAGCAGAAGACCACCAAGTCCGACATCTGGAGCGCAACGTCGTGAAGTCCGCGCCGAGCGGAAGAGTGTGAAGAATGAAACTGAACGGTATAATATCGGACGTAATGATCCTATGATGGCTGTTTTGCCAGGGGTGGCACCAGATTCCGACCAACCACTACCATATTCGAATGCACGGCTTATGCGAGTACCACCAGCGAGGAACTCCGCGACAGGATGACCGAAGCTTTTGAAAGCTTTCTGCTTCTTCAGCATCTGTAGATTCGAAAAAGTTCTTGTTCTATTGCTCTATATCACCATCTCTTATCCAAGAAGTTGCTCAAGCCCATTCCCACCCATATATCCACAATAAAAACGCCACAGATCCCATCACATAACCCCCGTCCCCCTCTTACTGCCCTCCTTTAGGTTTATTCTGCCCATAATAATGCGCCATCTCCAGCCCCGCCCTCTTAAACCCACACTTGACATAAAAGCCCTCGTTCGCCTCAGAGCAGTCCAAAATACTCTTATAGCAGCCGACCTTCTCGGCGACATAGTCCAGCGCCTGGATGATCCTGAGTCCAAGTTTTTTGCCCTGCTGGTCCTTGGCGACGGCGATGTCCTCAATGTGGCCGACGAGGCCTAGGTTGTGGATGAATTTGCGCTCGACGATTAGGGCACCGGTGCCGACGATGTGCGAGGAGGGGTCGAGGATGCAGAGGAGGAAGTAGGCGTCGTTGTGGCGGGAGAGCCATTCGTAGCGGGCGTTCCATTCCTATATCACAGATATCAGTATAAATATAACGAAATCTTGCATGATGGCTGGGGTTGAGGGGATGGTGAGACGGGATAGATAGATAGGTAGGAGGGTAAGGGAAAGGGGTGATGTACCTCTTCCGTCACATCGCCAACGGTTGTAAGCACCCTTAATACGTCTAGAAAGCCTTTCGCATAATCTCCTCGTTGGAGCGGGCGGCATGTGTAGCCTTCGGGGAGTTGGGCGACAACTTCGGGGGAGATGAGGGATGCGCTGAAGAGCGGCATTGTGTCGTCGGTTACGGGGATTTGGAGAGACATTGTGACCGGCCGCTAGTGCAATTACTTTCTACAATTCCAATACTGTTCCTAAGAAATGGGTTGTACGGCGGGCAATGTTTTTGTTGTTGTTATTGACGAAAAGTTTTGGGGTCGAGGGTTTGGTGGGGGTTGGAGGGGGGTCGCGGCGGTGAGCGGAAGCGTAGCTTGTTTCGGTGATGGGACGATTAAATAAAGGGGCGAGACTCTCAATTCCTGGATATGAAGAGGTGATTGAGACGTAGAAGGGACAAAGAAAGGATCCGTGGTTTACAGTGGAAAGTCGTGCCTCGGACGGAGTCGAATGTGGCTTGCTGGAAGGTTAGCTTCAGGGACCAATGGGCGCCGCTAAAATTAGAACCCGCTTTCACAAAGGAGTTTTGGTCCGGGTAGAGACCGTCCGAATGACCTCACACTTCATCGACAAAGGCCTCTATCAACACCATCTCCTCACTAGGCTTGAGACGGGAAAATACGTTTTGTAATTATGCTCCGCTGGTTCGAAAAGTCTCCGTCTATGAAAGTTCCTCAGCAAGGACATCGCAACGTATTCCAGTCATATAGCGAACGGTCGATAAAAGCCTACAATCTCACAACCCACCAAGGCAGTCGCTTGTCTACCGCACACTCTCATCACAAGCTCCACACGATTGATTGATTGCGATGCACAAGCTTTCCTCGCCTACACCCCACACGACCTCCGACCTCGGCATCTCGGGCCATCCCACCACGCAACAGCATTGGCACAAGCATTGGCACTTGTCAATCGCTCAATGATCTGATAAGATTTTCCTTGTCACCGACATCTCTGATTGATAAGATAATCTAATCTGATGATCTTGTTGGCCCTAGCACAACTGTAGTTTCGCCATATTACCGTTCCGTAGGATTGGTACATATGAACGGGTTTCCTTTTAGGGTTATCGGACAGCTGGACATGGGGAATTAGCGTGCGGAGAGCCCTTCACTAGTAGATGATGCTGGCAGGCAATAGGGTGGTTATGAGATGAGTAGGGAAGACATAACGTCATTTTTCGTTGGGAGGTTGGGGAGAGGTGGGCGAGGAGTGTTTTGCAGTGGATACTCGCGTGGGATAGCGGAGTCGGAATGGGAAATGATTTGTGAGGGCGGCGGAGGTAAGCCTTAAGAGGTTTCTAACTTGGTATTTCCTTACAATCCCCTCACATTTCTTCCGTTATCTTCAACTCTTCTATCTCTCCCTGATTGTTCCTGTCCTCGAGTCTCTCTTGAACAAGCTTTCATCACCTTATCTACGATGTCGGAGCTAGACCAGATCACGCTTACCAGTCTCGCTGCTAGGATCAGTGAGCTCACGGGTACTATCACCAAGCATCTCAAGGAGAAGAAGCTCGAGGCTCCCACATTCGCCGCAAACAGCCCTTTGAAGTTCCCAGTCATCGAAGGTGATCTTTTCGTCCAGAGACAAGTGCTACTTGACGCCATCAACGACCTTCACACTTTAATCCAAGGACCCAGCGAAAGCGTCTTCAATTACGTTCATACGGTAAGCACAGCATACACATCCGTTGAAAAGAATCAAATGGACTAATACCTACACCCAAAGGCAGCACCAGACATAAGCTGCCTCAACGTCCTAAACTTCTTCGACTTCTGGTCCGCCGTCCCCCTCGACCCCTCCTCCTCAGCCTCCTTCGCAGAAATCTCCCAACACGTGCACCTCCCCCTAGAAGTCACAACCCGCATCCTCCAACACGCCTTCACCCTGCGCCTCTTCGCCGAAACCCACCCGGGCAAACTCTCCACCCGCGTAATCCACACCTCGCGCTCCGCCGCCCTCGCCACCTCCCCCGGTCTCCGCGGCCTCGTGCAAGCCGTCGGCGACGACGCCAGTGCGCCTACCATCGTTCTCAACGAAGCGCTGAACCGCTATAGCAAAGACAAGCAGCAGTTGCCGGAGAAACAGGAGGAAACTGCGTTTGCGTTGTTGCATAGTGGGGCTTTGTATCAGGGACATGAACGGTATTTCGATTTTCAGGAGAGTGAGGGTGGGTGGAGGACCAGGAGTTATACGCGGTTTATGAAGTACTTGAAGGAGATTTTTGGGCTGGAGGAGCTTGTTGTTGGGGTTTTGGATTGGGAGGGCGTGGGGGAGGCGAGGGTTGTTGATGTGAGATATTTCATTTCTTTCTTATTTTTTTTTCTATTTTACTAAACTTCCCTCTTGGGCAGCTTTGTTGTGTTATAATTATAAACTGACATTTAGTTCGACGAGAACAGGTCGGCGGCTCCGCAGGCCACGACGCCGTAGTCCTAGCGTCAAAGTTCCCAAACTTGTCCGTCACGGTGCAAGACCTCCCGCACGTGGAATCCGAATTCAACGCCACCGTGCCCGAAGAGTTGAAATCGCGCGTGTAAGTCATTCCCTTGTCGTCCAAACACCCCACTTTCCCTCTCTCCCATTTCCACCCCCTTCTCGAGACAAATCCAGCTAAATGCCCTATTATAATACAGCACCTTCCACGCCCACTCCTTCCTCACCCCCCAACCCCCCCTCAACGCTTCCATCTACCTCTTCAAAATGATCCTCCACGACACCTCCGACGCGGACGCGATACTCATTTTCCGCGCCCTCATCCCGGCGCTGAAACCCGGCGCCAGGGTTGTTTTGCTCGAGTACATCGGCAATCGAGGGGAGACGGAGACGGCGTTGCCGTTGACGATGCGGCAGTGGGGCACGGCGGTGGATATTCGGTTGATGGCGCTGATGAACGGGCGGGAGAGGATGGTGGGGGAGTGGGGGGAGTTGTTCAAGAGGACGGATGAGAGGTTTGAGGTTTCGGGGGTGAGGGTGGGGGAGGGGGGCTTTTTTGTTACTGTTGAGGCGGTTTGGAGGGGGTAGGTTTTGGATGTGGTTTGGTGGATGGGTAGATAGGCCACCTGAGGGTACTTACTGCGGGTCTGTTCTCCGCTGTCGTTTCTATCGTACTAGATGGTATTCAAGAACTAGGGCCCGACTCTGCAGCGCTCCTATATGAGCTTTCCCCTCATATCACCACGCTACCCGCCCTCACTCCCTCGAGCACTGCATTCACATCTCCCTTCCTCTCTCCAGCGCCTCTAAAGCTCTTCCTCCCTCGAGTCAACCAATCCGTAACCATGATGATCACGACAACCGCATACACCAGGCTTACATAGTTCATATTCCCCGGTGCGACAGGTTGTGCATAGGGGAACGAGTACATGATCAGCGTGAAGAGTGTCCAGCATAATGTGACAATGTTGGCGAAGAGACCAAAGGAACCGAGCCAGAAAGGGCCGCGGTCGAGTGTGGAGCGGCCTCGGACAAGGAGGCAGATGACCGGGATGGAGTAGCTGAGGTAGAGGAGGACTATGCATGCTGTGATCATGCTAGAGTCAGTTAGTGCAAAGTTCTTGAAAGTTGGGGGATGTGTTGGTGAACGTACGAGTTGAAAGCCGTAAGAGACGCAAGGTAAAGACATCCCACAATGCCCACGATGACACAGCTGGCAAAGTGCGCGTTTATAGGAACATCGAGTCTCCGGTTAACCTTGCTCAGCCACCGATGGCCTGGTAGCCCGCGGTCTCTCGCAAAACTCCAGCAAAGGCGGCTTTGCCACGTATGGCTCGCGACGAGACAGCCCAAGCCTGTTGCGATTATGAGCGACTCTAGAAAGATGGCACCGCCTTTGTTGGAAAGAGCCTGGTAGAAGAGTTCAAGAATTGGGACTAAAGTCGAAGAGGCGATGATGTTGGAGAAGTCGCCGACTATTGAGAAAAACATGGCCATAGACCAGAACCAGGACGTGACGAAGCCGATGAGCACGGTTCCCATGATGGCGATCGGGATTGCTGGAGCGGTTAGTGTGCTTCCACGGAGCAATGTCTCTGCGGTGTACTCACTGCGTTCGGGTTGATGAACTTCCTCGGCGAGATGTGTAGCACAGTCCAGACAGGCAAAACTCCAGTTAGTGTTCACGAGGCCGACGATGAATGCGATACCACCCTGCGCCCAGCC
Organism: Byssothecium circinans; assembly: GCA_010015675.1. Lineage (NCBI taxonomy): Eukaryota > Fungi > Ascomycota > Dothideomycetes > Pleosporales > Massarinaceae > Byssothecium > Byssothecium circinans. The sequence goes on along the minus strand of ML977040.1, from coordinate 36,559 downwards.
AGTGTTATTGATGAAAGTGGCAAAGACGAATTTGGCGTGTTGATGCGTTGGAGCGACAGCCGGAACAGTGATCATAATGACCAGGAAGCTGAGGAGTGAGGTCCATAGAGTAATTTTAGCAACGGTGGGGAGCGCCTTGCCGAAGCAGTTGAAGAAGAAGCAAAAGATGTTGGCCATTTGGTAGGCGACGAAGACGTGCCAGGTTTTGATGGTGCTGATCTTGTTAGCCTTGGTCCAAGAGATGCACCTTTGTCCCAGGCTTCAGGCATCCTTAAACTCCAAGGTCTAAGCCATGTGAAATTAAACGGCTTACAAGTCAGGGTGGGAAAGTTGATAGCATCCCACCATCGCACTCCCCATGGCAAGCGCAATACTCGCACTCGTGAAGATACTTCCAGCCCAAGCAAGCCATCCCGTCAAATAACTCGCAAAGTTGGCCCACTTCCTCGGCGCCAGCTCATTCGCCCAAAAGTACTGTCCACCAGCATTCGGCATGGCACTTGCCAGCTCGCTCAAGGTGATGCCTACGCACGTGGACACCAGGGCAATCAAGATGATTCCGTAGATGATGAGAATCGGACCTCCGGAATTAATGCCAGTTACAAGGGCGGCAGAGATGCCAAACCACGAATTGGTGAGCGAGAAACCCACACCAAGGACGCTCCAGACGCTGAAGTTGCGCTGCATGTCTTGCCTGTATCCCATTTCCGCTAGCTTGAGGGCGTCTTGGTCGAGGGTCGTTGCTGGGGAAGGCGCATCTCTATCTTTGCTCATCTCCATGGAGCCCGAGGGCGCCAGCGCCTTTTCGTTGTCGACTTCGGCCGCCATCTCCTTCGACTAACGAACGAACTGAAGAGTGGTTGCTGTGTTGTTGTGGAATGCAAGTGTGCTCTAGAAGCTAATTGCCGGATTGGGCCAAAGTGTGGGGAAATTGGATATGCGGGGAAGGAGCTTGCTGCACCTGCGGGACGGCCCACTTCACGCCAAGCTTGTCAGGAGCCAAGTCGTTCTCTGAATCCTTCTAGGATGGAGACGTGTAAAGGAACGTGAAGAGGTAGCGAAGGGATGTTCAAGAGAGGAGATATTTACGCCGAGCCCTTCTGACCCGCACGACCAGGGTGAGGGTAAAAATGAAGGAAGAGGAAGGCACGATAAAGCAATCAGCAGGGTTGAGACGCGCACATGCATAGTAGGTAGGATAATCCCGTTTATTATTGCTCGACATTAGCGTTTGAGATGTGAATGCGAGGAGTTCCCCGCTTGAGCACACCGAAGCAGAGTTCGTCCCGATGGGTAGACAGCAAACAAGCAGTTGGGGAGAACGGGAGAACTAATGCTTGTCTCAGTGGAAGCGGTTGATTGGCAGGTTGAGGTTGGGGTGCAAGGAGTGCTGGTCCCCGATCCGACGCTGCACCCCAAACTTTGAAGGGTGCCGTGCTGCGTCTTCTACATATCGTGCATTTTGACAGCGACTGACATCGCCAGAGGAACACAGAAACGCTCATGTCTCAGACAGCTCAACGGTTTGGAGTGGAAACAATTCAGGAAATGTTCTGTGAAGGGAGCCAACGCTTCCCGAGAGCTTCGTGTTCGGGCGTATGCCGTCAAGATCAAGATAAACAGTTACCACATGTCGACCATACGGCCCGACTGGGCCCACAAACTGCTATCTCTCCCTGAACTCCTTCCTTGGATCTCCCCGCTCCACGAACAGGCCGGCGCATGCACACATGCGAAGGGTTCTGCTTTAGCTCGTGATGTCTCGTGTGTTCCACAGCATGATGTAGCCTCAAGAAAGGTTCAGAGCGGGTGTATTCTGTACACTGTACACTGAGCCATTCTCTGCAGAACAAACCCGCATACATATGTACCATCGAAATGGGAACGTGGCTCCCCTGTTAGAGATAGAATAGATGCCGCGTTTCCTTTCAACGCAAAATTAACGAAAGTGCAAGAAGTAAAGGCGAGCATTCAGCACTTGGGTGTGAACACGAAGTCGAAGCGCGCGGAAGACCACCACACCTACCAAAAGGAGCTTTGAAGATGCATGTAATACACCTCTTTCAACCTACTCTTCCCGTATATCCCTTCTCTCTAGGCTCCAACATCACCCCCTCAAATCGAATCACAAGATCCACATGCACAGTCTCCCAACCAAGAAAGTGGCGTCCCTCGTACAATGCCACTTAAGACGCCGTGCAACACACCAAACCCACCCAACCTCTGCTCTGCCGCCTCTGCATCGCACAGCCCGAAGCCCCGAGAGTCAGTCACACGTCGCCAAGACCAACGAAAGCCGCCTTGGTACATGGTCCCAAGTACCTCGATCGCCCATAACCCCATCCTACAGTAGAACAAAGAACGGTAACGTCGTCACAGGTACGGTACTAACGGAGTGCCCTGTGACTGTGCGACCAACCGTAATAAGCACCGAGGATTCCGAGATGGAAAGATCTTCGAGTCCTGTGTTTTGTGCCTTGTGGTCCACTGTCCAATCGATGGTCGTACTGGCTTCATCGGACACGCGTGATGGTGTTCCAGGAGAGGACCCGTTCCTTGGTGCGATGGTAGACGGATGCTACCGAAGTTTCTGTCGGATATTGATGTTGTATTGATGGGGTTCGTTCGTGTTACAATAACCCTTTGACGGGGAGTAATGTGATCGTCTCGAGTACTCGCTCTTGCTGCGGTCTACCTTCCTTCTTCGCGGCCCATAGCAAATCGTAGACCGAATGCAGCTGCAGTCAGGAAATAATAAATACCTACATCAGTGCGATTGTGAAACTTCAGAAGATGGTTGAGGATATTGTGGTTTCCTGGAAAAAGACAGTGCTCGCCTACCCGCCACAGCTTTCCTAGCACCCGCTGCAATAATGCTGTCTTCGCACTGCAATCCGCTCGATTTGGGACACATTTCGGTCCGATTTAGCCACGGTTCAATCTCGCCCTGGATCGGTTCGTGCAAGCCTTGTATGCTGTAGTCCACCAAATCTGGCATTTTGTGGCCGAAAACGGAATTTGACCATTAATTCCATGCACGACGAAATTTCTATCGCAAAAGGATGAAATCACACACTGGCTACAAATTATGGTATTGTACGATTATACTTTCAGTTTGAGGGGAAAGGTGGAATACATGATAGCTTGTGGAACAAAACACCTGATAATTTGTTGGACGGGTGGAGGGTGAGAGGTGGGAAATGTTCAGGAGAATAGGAAACAACTACGCCGTATTCACGTAAGCCCTGCAGCCTTCCGTCCGCCTGAGCCTCTTGCTGCCGCCGCCTGAACTTCCAAAATCGCTTCATATCGCTTGAACCTCCCGTCGAACCCCTGTGAGTCGGCATCCACAGTGCCGCATCTTGTAATGTTCTTCGCTGTGAAGGGGTATCCATATCCGAGTTGCGCCGCCAGTGCTGCCTGCAAATCAAAACTACTTGTCGGTCTTATGTTTAACTCAGCTTCTGATCCTGCGAATAGTGCTGGGCAGGGTGACGAGGCATGCCGCCTTGTGGCATTCCCGGGTACTGATTCGACGGTTGTTGTGTTTGGAGGTACTGCTGGTAGTGCAGCGCGGCCTCGGGTGTCATGTACGCCTGCGGCATACCCGTGTTTGTCGGCATTCCGCGCGGTTGACCAGGGGGCATCTGAGCATGGCTGTCCTCGGGCGAGTCTCCGCCATTGTCATCGACGCCGTTGCCATTGTCAGACGAGGGCTCTGGCGCGTTCAAGCAGGCCTACAACGCGTTAATATTCGTCGCGATGGTGCATTGATTGTGTGTTTAGACGTACCTGGATCAAATTCTTGCCCTCGGGTTTCGTGACGAGCGGCTGGAGCTTGGGCGTGGTGAAGGTGTAGACGAGACCCGTCTCGGAGACGACGAGCAGCAGCACCTGGGTGCCGGTGAGAACGGACAATTCGTAGGCCTGAGATGGAGCAAGTTAGCGAGGAGCGCAGGGCGGGATGTTGTTTCTAATGCACGCGACGGGTAAACGGCGAGTGCGGGTTAAGACTGGGATGGGTTGCTGGCGACGCGCGCACAGCTTCGTCACTGGCGACGACGTACCTTCTTCATGATACCGGCCTTGCGCTTCGAGAAGGTGATGTGCCGACGCGACTTGTCCTGGATGAACTTGATCTCGATCTTCCTGCGCTCGCGACCGGGCTTGTCGTCGTCATCGTCGTCGTCGTCCTGGGCGGCGCGCTGTCGCTTGGTGCCGCGGTTTGCATCGCCTTGGAGGAGGGCGCCGTTGTTGCCGGTGCCGTCGTCGTGGACAGAGGGCGACGCGTTCTGGTCGTGGTCGGTGATTTCTGAGGCCATGGTGGTGGAGGCGGGTGAGATTGGTTGTCGGTGTTTTGCCCTAACTGCTTGTGGGCGGCTCCCTCTTTGGCAACGGCGGCGTGGAGGGGAGTGGAGTGACTGGTCGTTGCAGACGCTGTGTGTGGTTAGGCCAAAAACAATCGGGGCGGATGAAAGAGGAAAAGCAGGCGCGCTTGGAATGAAAAGAGGCAAGTTTTATTCGGTCGGGGGCTGCGCTGCTGAACCCTTTGTGGGTGGGCGGGCAGGCAAGGAATGCAAGGAAAGACCCGTGGAGTGGACGTCGCACAGCGCGGCCGGCGGAAACAGACCGCAGCTAATAATACTCGGCGGGCTGGGCGGGCGTGGAGGGAACCGGAGCCGTGAGCTGCGGGCAGGGAGAACTTACTTCACCCGCGGAGAGAAGCGAGGGATGAGGGATGCTTGCCTGGATGCTTGTTGCTTGTTGCTTGTTGCTTGTTGCTGCTGGCCGGTGCCGTGGGTCGAGTGCGAGGGCGCAGGCAGGTAGCAGGTAGCAGGTAACAGGTTTGAAAGGGCTTAGGTGCTGTGCTGCTCTGCACTGCACTGCGCTGAGCAAATGGAACGGGGCGGCCAACCGGCGGCAGGCTCGTGGGGTTGGGTTGGGTCCGTTGGGACTTGGGGAGCAAAACGAGCTCTCTCGGTCTGGCACTGGCACTCAAGGCACTGGTACTGGTCACCGGTGGTGCAGGCGTCGAGCTGTCTCAGAGAGGGAAAGTGATGGAGAGATTGGGAAAAGTGAAACGGGCAACCCGTCGGCGCCTTGTATGTTTTCTACTAATTTTCTAGACAACGACAGGACGGCTTGGTGAGCGACTGGGGGCGGCGGACGGTTGGCTGCGCTTGGGGACTGTGAACGCACACCCTGGCGTCGCTGAATCGTTGATCGGACGCGCGCTGCCCGGAGCGCCAATTTCTCCGCTGCCCGTGTCTCTCACCTTGTGCTGCTGAATGCGTTTGCTCTGAATCTGATATTGCCGTGCTTTTCTCACCTGTCTCCAGGTCTGTCGCCGTTGGCGAGCTCAAACAGGCAATCGCGATGCTGTCAACCTCGAAGCGGTCGCGCCTTGCCCATCTCAGGCGACAGCCAGCCCGCCCAATCAGCGCCGCCAAGGTGGGGCCCGCTAAATTGGGTCGCTGACTGTGCACTATTGCGCCTGCCGTCTGCGGTTTAGCGCCGCTGTGCTTCCAGTCCCGACTGCAGGCGCCACCAACACCTTCACCGCATCGCTCTCCTTCATCTTGGATCATGGACGGGACCCACCCGCGCACGTGCACTCCACTGCATCGCGAACTTTGGTGAACCCTGCGATGTCTGCACCGCATACCAGTGTTCTTGCGATATCCTGTATCTTGTCCTGCTACTTCAGCGTCTCACACCTATGTTTGTGTGGTCTCGGACACCATCGACCTGTGATGAAGCCACCGCTGCGCGCTTGAAATGCCGCTGCCGACGATGATTCGTCTACGCGCCCGCTTGAAACCATCCGAAACCCACCATGCCTCGCCTCTGCCAACTGCGACGCGTTCTCTCAGAGCCTCTTAATGCTCGCCATACCGCATGCTGTAGCCCCCCATGCACACTCGCTCTCTTCATTTCTGTTCCTCTTCTCTGTACTTAATTAATCCCATTGCGAGAGCACGCCGGCCGGCTCTGCACTCGACCTACCTTCTTTCACTGCGCCTCTCAAAGGCTTTAGACTCCTAGACGGAGTGGAACCGCCGCCGCCATGCCGACCAAGTTGATGATGATCTTCGTGGGGTTCGATTTTATCTTCGCAGGATGTGGAGGACTGCTGCTGGGCTTTTCTCTCCTGTCCGAGCAGCGCTTGCGCGAGACCCCGACGGTCAACAACGTCACGGAAAACCTCCTGCTCGGGCAATGTCCGCTAACAGGTACGACTCCAATTTGAAAGAAGAAGAGATGGAATGCGCCGGCCGGAGCGTCCGACGGAGCACGCAGTGGAAAGAGCCAAAGAGGATGCGCGTTGGTATCGACGGCCACACTCATCGCTAGACTGCTTGTCGGACGAACAAGGCCGGTGTATTGGCGCAACTGTGGCGGCAACCGTATCACGGAGCAGCAGTCAAAATCAGCAGAGCACTAACAAGTTTACAGCCGGTGCTGTGAATGCGATATTCATCTTTGTAACCTTCCTTCTTTCCCTGCCAGCCCTCTTCCTGCCGACAAACCGAGGATGGCTACGTGCCCAGGGCTGGCTTGTCATGTTCTGTGCCATCTTCACGCTCGGTCTTGGTTTGGCTGTGTGGGTAGAAACGCTACAGACTCGTGCGGTCCTCAGCCAGCTCTGGGCCCGCGAAACCCCTCTCGTCCAAAGTCTTCTGCAACAAAAGGTACGTCTTGCAACCCTAGTCAATACTGTCGGACGTATGGAAACGTGCACGAGGGCATTCTTATCCAACGGTGACTATGCCAATTAGGGTTCTAACAGCTCGTAGTTCAACTGCTGTGGGTACTTCAACTCGACCTCTCCTCCTTTCCAGCAAGACGGTACCTGCATCAACTCATTGGTCGCCGCGCAGAAGGGCGGCTGCATTTCCAAATTCAGCGCCGCCGCAAATAAGTACCTCGACTTGATCTTCACTGCAGCCTTCGGTATGGTTGGCATCGATGTCATCCTCGTACTCTGTGTCGCCATGGTCCTCAAGTACAGGCAAGAGCAGGAGCGCTACAGGCACATTGACGAGAAGAACGGGCTGGATGGAATGTAAATGCGAATGGACGAATTAGGGGTTGACAAAGAAGCTGGGTTCATTGTGGGTTTTGGAAGAGGAGGATGATAGATGGCTTGTCAAAATATCGTCTATCAGAACGCCTCTTCCTTTCCCACAGTTCTCGAGTCCTTGAAGGTGATGCAGTAATGGTAGCGACGACGAGCATAGAGTAGTGAAGTTAGCGGTGCTGACGAATCGTTTTGTCTTCTTTTGTATCTTGATTCTGCATTAGCGTTCTTCCATAGATCGAAAATACCACAACAAGCAATCGAGGTGCTTTTTTTTTCAAATAGGAACATCAGATGTATCCAGTCGTCTCAACAGTCCTGCGTGTCGGCTTCGGCACATGGCAAAACGCTCAAACGTCTCGGCCCCAAAAATACTAGACACTATCGAACGGTACTTGTCGAACGGTCCCGATACCGGCCAGCAGCGGCCAGCCACCGCGACGCTAATCCATGTACCTGACAGCACCTTCATTTCCGGTAGTTCTCACTATAGCGTTAGCTGAGGGTACCGAGTGGATAGAGAAATCAACGCGACATGCATATGGCAACTCCCTAAATTCCAATCACCGCGCAAAATGTATCCGACATTCAATTCAATAACGTGCTACCCAGTAGCCAGTCTGAGGTTCTGCGTGGGCGAATCCGCAAGTTTCAGATGAGATTGCATCATTGCATGAGGAGATAATGAGGTGAGGAGATTTTGGGTATCTATTGAAAACGTCATATCTAGACTTTAACACAAGCGCGCGTCAAGACTACCAGTAGCTTCTCTATGCAATGAACCCCTCAATCCTCGACTGATCCAAAAGCTCCCCCTCAACCAATCTCCCTACATCCCCCACTGCACCGTCGACCTTGCGTTCGTAGCGTACAAGCGCTGGGATAGCCTGCACGTTCCATTTTGTACGGAAGACGTTGGTAGTGTCTTTCCATCTACACAACCACGGAATTAGTCACATTACTCCTACCCTACTCGACACTCTGCTTCGCTTCGGCAAGCTGGTGAAATGGGTAACGGCACGTACTCGGGTTTCTGGCCGACTTCAACGATGGCAAGATGAGGTGCATCGGGCGCAGAGAACGCGGCTTCGACGTTGGGCATCGCGGCTCGCACGTCGGGACACCATGGTAGGCCAGTGTCGGGGTGCTTGGAGGAGATGAAGATGAGGTAGAGGGGTGCGTTGGCGTTGGGGAGGGAGAGTTGTGTTGCCGAGGCGGGGAGTGTGAAGGCTCTCGTGATAGGCATGTTGTGAAGTTTGGAGAGGAGAGGGATTTTTTCAAGTTGTGTATGCGCTTGACGGGAGGTAGAGGCCCGGGGTCGAGCTATGGTGTCTTTGAGGCTAACTGTGATAGCGGCGCAGAAACGGGGAATAATTAATGTTGTACAACTCGCTGTCGTTTGGGGTGCTGATTGGCTCGTTTATTGCATTCACTGCAGGTGGGCGCTTTCCTAAAGGAGCCGGGGTAGCTCCTTCACTTCTTGGTTTTCATGTTGTGGGGTGTAACAGTTTCTCTTCGAGCACTTGAGCTGAGGAGTGCCTTTACGGGGCTATGGCGGCTTCTTAATTCACCATCTCGACATCCTCACAAGTAGCCTACACCAATTCCAAATCAAGCACGGGTACTGATTCCTTTATCGGTAAGAGGAATTACAATCTACGTGGAAATGTTGAGATAATTGGCAGTCGCGAAAGCCTACATCCCCCATAAGAGTGGAAGGTGCGGTCATGTGTCAAAAGCGTACGGTTGCGCTTGCTCCTGTTTACAACGTCGAAAGCGTCGCCAAACCTCTTTTCCACGTCGTTATAATGCAACCTTCCAAGCCGGTACATCTTATCAGCCCCATTGTTAGATGCACATTAACATGGACATCTCTATTACGTACATACCCCTTCTCGTCAACTTCACGCACGAAGACGCCGCAGCCAGGGGCCTCCGGAGGCGAGATCTTGGAGCGGACAAAAAATCACCGGTCTACTATTCGGCGCTCGAAATCGTACGCGATAACAAGGTGGTATCACTGGAATGACCAAGCGGTTCAGGCAAGACAACTTTCGCGCGAGATCTGGAGGCAGTGTTACAGAACGAAGAGCCATCGTGGAGAAGAGAGGTTCTAAGGAACGAGGATGAATACACAGAAGAGGAGCAGTGGGACGAAGCAAAGCCGACACTACGTTACTATGCGATAAGCAAGTAATGCAGTATCGATTGGGCGCTGATGCATCTGGAACTTTATCTAGTAACTTTCGATGCGCTCATCGTCCTTGTCGGTATCGAGGAAGTTGAATCTGATGATCGCCAAGTTTTCGACTTGTTCCTGAAGCACGCCATAAGGAGCAAGCATATCAGGCTCCTACTTCTTGGCCAGTCGAATCTTGTGGGGCGTTCGCCGTTACCGTTCAATATCCCACGTTTCCAACTTCTACCGTTACTCAGGAGCCAGAGACGACGTGCTGCGAGTATAAAGTGGGGCGCGATGGGCATCGTACCTAAACTCGGGTCTGGTAATGCAGCCGCATTGCCCATCTATTACGCTGTGGCGCTGTCAGAATGGAGTACTGATGATGATGTTTACCGAGTTTTGGAAACGTGGCTATATGGCAAACTGGAACTAGACGAGATCTTCATCCTCACCAGGGCCGCTTTCGAATATATCTTCGAAGACAGAAAGCCCCGGGGATTTCCCACACGCTGGCCTCGCTGAGTGAAAAGCTTCGGTTTCTCTCTCACAAATTGGTACAGCAAGCATTAGCAGCGATTGAACTCAACGAGAGGATGGATGCGGTCACAGTCAGTCCCGCCCTCTGCCTCTTCAGAGTGTATCCATACCGCTGGGAGCAAGTGTTGGTCATAATATTGCATTGGAAGAGGCGGCTGTTCTAGGCGGGACCACTCATCAAGGGCCTCATCCAAAGCTCCAACGAAACCAATAGGTTGGGCGCACTTCTAGTCTCTGACTTCATCGACCCTTCCAGTGATTACCGTGACCAGGTACGTGAATTTATTTACAAGCTAAGCTCTTCGTTCACAGACTTGGTCCTGAGGACTTGCTGTTTACAAGTCCGAAAGAACTCGGTCTTCGTGTGTTGAACAACGTATACTGACACCCTTTTGTATGAGCCTTGCTAATTCTGTACTCCTTTAAAGGTAGTCGAACATCTGCTCGCCATAATATCCGGCCCTCTGCCAGCTTACCGAAGAGCAAAGGCAGGCCGGTCGTTATCTCGACTAGGGGATCCAAGGAATTTGACTGGCCTCGTCAACGTGCCAGCTGGTGAAGTCGACATGGGCTCAGCGTCGCAACCATATTCGCAGCCCGTACATACTCTCACCGTCCAAGCGTACAGGATCGGTAGGTATCCAGTTATCAACCGCGACTATCATATCTTCGTTCAGGAGACGGACCGGGAATAGCATACCCTCGAGAGAAAGTACCGGAACGACGAAATGCGCAGGCTACTGATGCTACATGGAACGATGCTGTAAGTATGCCCTACGATGAACTTGATCTTTCATGTTTATAATAACACGTACTGATATTTCTCTTGATGAGCTTTTCTGACTTTGTACCCACATTTTAGGGAGCATACTGTGCGTGGCTGACCCAGAAATGACGAGGTAGTGGTTATATCGCCCACAATGAGGTTGTCCGTCTACCACAGAGCCGGAATGGGAACGCGCTGCCCGCAGCGACCAGCCCGAGCTAGCCCCCGGTGACACCATCATGTACCCCTGGGGAACACTCGGGTACGACGCCGCCAACTTTGAAGAAACAGGCCTCCACCAGCCCGTCTCCGTTGGAGTATTCCCGCAAAACGTCTCAAAGTACGGTTGCTACGATATAACCGGTAACGTATGGGAATGGTACACCACGCTGTGGGGCAACGAGATGAGCACGCCTTCATTCGAGTACCCGTGGAAGAATGATGCTCGAGAAGATTCCGAGGCACTGGGTGAGATATATAGGGTGCTAAGGGGGGGATGTTTTTCCAGGAGCTACATGTATTGGATCAATGCTATGTCGAGGGATGGAGTTGAGGCTGGGTTTTCGTAGGGTGGGATTGGGTTTCGCGTTGTGGTTGCGCCTGTGACGGAAAAAGATGGGAGTAAATGAGTTGTTTAGGTTTCGGGCGAGTGGTATGGGCGTATTACTTGGATTGTTATGGTTTGGTATGGATGGGATTGATGCTGCAGTCATTGGTAAAGTCTAGACACGCTTTTTATAGCTTTTAGACTCATCATCCCATGAACTGTCTCTAAATTTCAACCCTAGCACCATACTACGAGCTTGTAACATACATGCATCCCTTTATAATCGAGCGAAAACTCTTTTCAGATCGTCCTATATGGCAAGCGCAGCAACCAGATACTTCGCCAGATACTACTAACCATAGCACGTCTTCTCTCTTTCTCCGATTCCCCAAATCCGGCGGATACACTGCCACTCATTCCTTCGCCCGTATGCCTTCTTCCCGCACCCTCAATCCCGGCCTTCCGGTCCCATCACCTGACGCTATATAAAAGCATGCAAAACATGGAAGGGGACCCGCAAGCTCATGTCAACGACGGGAAGTAGTCCGACATGAGATTTAGCCTGGATATCATCATATAGATAAGTGTGCCTGTGCAAATCGTTAATCTTCGAATAGGTAAGACGACTAATTTTCTTTCCGTAGTTTACCGTGAGAGACCTTGTTTTACGTATTTGAGTGAAGAGTGTTACTGAAGTAAGTCAAGCCTCCGAATCCTCGTAGACTCAAGTATCAAAAGTTCCTGCGCATGCTCCACGATGCATAAAGTACACAAATCATTACAAGGCTACTGATCCATGACTACATCATTCCATCCTCTCTCTTCAACCAGCCGATCTTGAACTACCGAAGATGTAATGGACAGTACATCCTCTACCCCTCATCGGTGCCTTGGAGGCCTGCGCTATTCCCGGGCTATATCGCTCCCCTGGGTGGGTGGAAAACCCCGCAAGAACTCACCGAACGCATCGCCATCCTCCTTCTTTAAATCGAATCTTTGTCTAGCAATCTTAGTGGATGTGTCTGAGCTGGACTTCACACCTTTGTGAATGCGTGTTACAGCCGCGCAGGCAGGCAGTGGCTCTGGCTCCTCATCATACACGCCGTAATATCCGTCTCTATCGTTATGAATAGTTTCTTCGGTATCCCTGGACTTCCTTCCACGCGCGATAAAAGCGTCTATTTGCAGTAACGATGAATGCGAGTACGGTGTTCAGAGAACTGAGATATGCGGACACGTTGAATCAGTGAGGTTATATGTCAAAGATTACCAAAGAAGCGTTTTTGAACTCATAATGCCCAAACTAGAAGACTATTAGAAACTGCTACCAAAGTAGTAGACTTATACTGAAAAGCCCAGGTCGTCGAAAAGATATCATTGAAATCGAGAAAGTAAGTAGGTCAAAGTCCTGTGCTTGTTGTGGAGGATCCAAAGATAAACCAATCAGGCGTGGTGGAACCATCGCGCGAGCATACTGAGTCGAAACAAATATGTAAAGAGTGTGAAAGCCGTCGAGTCGAACGTTACCTGTTTACATCAAAGAGATCACTCATCCCAAAACCGTAATTACGACTTGTTCCCTCCACATCCCTCACCTTCCATCGAGCATAGAGCTCCCACCTCTTCACTCCTTCATTTGCCTCAAAATGTAACTCATATACATACGTAACCTGCTACCTCGGTAGTATTACCACCCATCCAAGCACGCAACTACAAAGGACCACCGCAGTACTATACTCGGTCGGATACGGACTCCAGCCCATCCGTCGTGCTACATACGGTGTCCCCTCCCCGTTCGTTCACCGAGGCTCGAGCAAGTACAGTTAGATCGCCCGATATAAAGCCCACGTGATCTCCCCAACAGTAAGCGTCCGAGCGGCCCGCAGCGGACGAAAAACGCAAGTACGAAACAAAAGTACTGGGAAGTAATACGCGCAACCGCTAGAGGGGCGGAGGCACTGCCAGCACTGCCAGAATTCCAAGAGAAAATATGGGTTTTCTTAATGCCTCATGGAACGCAGGGAAAGCTGCTGACCGTAGCGGAGTGCTTGAAAACTGGACAAAGGGAATGACATGCCCTGATGTGCTGATGTGTTGAGGATCTAGAGGGGAGTGTTAGCGGCGGAGTGAGCGGCGGAGTGAGTAGGGAGCCGAGAACCCGGACCCCGAAATGGACAGATAGGGTCTATCACGTGATATTACGCTATTAGGATGACAACAGCCCCGGAGCACACGCTATATTGGCGACTATATGGAAGGTTACGGAGTATATCGAGAGCATCCATCGACCTTAAGATCTTGGGCGTAGACATATGCGCAACAAACTACATATACCCAGCCCTGGAAATACTATTGACACAATGGCAACGCCCTCTCAAAGCATGTCAGTGCCGATAATCATGCATGTGCCATCACGATCCTGCAAGACAGCACATATCGCTTGGATGGCACCTGCAATCCCGCGTCTCAAAAAGCGAAAGTGTCCCTGACGATCCATAATATCCAGGGTATCTGTGGGCATGCATGGGGCGAGAGTGTTGGCAACGTCTGGGGTGGGCAGCCGATTTTGACAAGGCTTGGGAGCTGCCCACTTGGTGCGACACGCGATGCGAGTCATGCGACGCGACGCGAAAAAAAGTGGGCGGGGTATGTACTTTAGCTCCTATCGTTTCGGTTTGGGGTTCTACAGTGCGGTTGAGTTGATTCAGATTGAAGGAATTGGGCTTGAGGTGATGCGTGGTATGATAACTGTTGGAATTGGTGGTGGTGAGTACTACGGACGAGGAAGGCTCATAATTCAAGCTCCTCGCAACACCATTCTAATCATCACCCTGAGCTCCGTCCACCGTCGTCGTCTTCTTGCCCTGGAATAAACGCTTGAAGGCCGATGTGTCAAAGTTGAGCCGTGGATTCTCTCCAAACACATTCACCTTGCGCCGTCCGCCGATCCTGACCGAGTTCTGCAGCCGTCGATACAACCTCTCACAGCAGTCCTTTGCCTGCATTCTTGTCAAGTCAGCTACGCCAGAGTCTTTGATCGAGTCGCTAATGATCTCGAGCCGGTGTGTGAGATCGTCGACTGTTTTGTTGAAAGCCTTTTCTTCCGATGTTAAACGTCCTGGAGGTGTGAAGTCATCGTGCTGTGAAGGCGGAGGGCTTAGTAGAGGCTTGTAAGGGACTGTCAGCAGTCCAGGACCGATAGCAATATCGAGCAGCTCAAAGTTTGCCGCAAGTGCGACGTAGCTCATCTCCCTGGTGATACGAAAGTCTGGCGATCTGTCGAGGTGTTTGCAGATGAGTTGCGGTAGCTCCGCACCGTCGAGGGGAGTGTCAATAGGTACAGGGTATAGAAGAAAAGCGAATGCTAGATAGCGTTGGAAGTAGGCTGTCAGTGGTGACTTGGCTGGAAGTGAAGCAACAAGTTGCCGTTGTAGGATGGGATCATCGATCCGCGTGAGTAGCAGTTGGACATTGTCGCTCAGCTGTGCACATGTCAGAGGAAACTTTTGATCCTGAAGCATTACTTACCATCGATGCTAGTTCCTTATTGTCGGAAACGTTGCACATTAGGGCTTCTACGGCATCTTGGACATGATGAAGGACGTCGATATCAGACCCAACGCTGTCGTCCATGCACACGTGGAACAAAGTGAAGAGAGCGTGACTCCTCGCTTCACTTTGTAGCCTATATAAATTAGTTAACGGGCTCTATTTAAGTGAGTTTAAGAGACCTACCATCGAGCAGCTGTTTGTAGGAGACGGCATATCGATACAAGCGACAGGGGAAGAGGTCGCTTGTCATTGAATTCAGGCTCGAAGAAAGGTGTGATACGAGTTTGGGGGTTAAGATGCTGCGTTTCTGTACCAATGCTAACGAAAATAGAAAATAGCCGTGTCTTGTCAAGTAGTGACTGGAGATGGGAATGATGCTCCTATCGCGAGTTAGCTACTATGAGCATCTGGAAAAGCCGTGCGACTCACTCCGAGAATCTCAAGATACCGATCGTTGAGCGCTTCGCTTTGACTGGTGCAAACTGTTCCGAATGAGTGATTATACAAAGGGTCCACGGGGCGAGAATCACTACCTTGTTCAATCATCCACAATGCTAGCTCCTCGGGGAGTTGTTGAAATCGAAAAGCCTGTTGAGCAAAGCCCGATATGAAGGCTTGATTTCGTGTGGATGGGCCTTGAAATATTGACGTCCATGCATGGTTGGGCAAACCGTCCATGGGGAATGGGGAGTCTTTCAAAGACAACGTCACCCAATCGTCGCGGAAGAGGTGGAAGACGTTATCCATCTGCAAGGCATTGGTCCGCTGGATGGCAAGATGCAGCCTTTTCGCCTTCTCGGGATCGTCTCCATTTCGCATAGCATTAGACAAGTCGTCTTCAGTAATCTCTTGGCCGGCAGATGTTGTTTCCTCGACCAATGGCTTCTCCAAGTCAGCCTTCACCTCTGCGATCTGTCGCTCTGCCTCGGCACTCCTTTGTGTGATTTGGAGGAAGTTCTTGAATGCCTTATCCTGCTTTTGCCTCGGGGGTGGCTTGCGCAACTCGTCATCCTGTGCTGGCACCTGAGGTCGCGACATCATGGTTGACTTGGGCAGCAAGATAGGCTTCTTCTTGGATGGCCAGTCGAGGTCCTTTAGCGACTCATCGGATTCGGAATCCGAGTCCAACACCATAGGCTCGCCATTCGAGACGATGCGCTTGCTTGTGACGGTCGAATTTCCAGAAGATTGTGAGGTCGTAGGAGGACGTTCATCGATGGGTGTGGCTTGGGGCGTCTTTGCACTGCGCACTATCGCGGGGTAGGCGGGCGGGGAGGAAGTCGGCGAAGGATGCGGTCGCTGTCGCTGTCGCGCCAGACTATTGCTGCGTGGTGTTGCCTCAACGGAAGGCCTGTCTCGAGAAGATGACTCTGCTCTGCCGTTTGGAGCTATGTTTCGCGCCGAGTGTTAGTTCGAGCGAGGTGGAGCGAACCGGGCGCATATACCTGACTGTGTAGATGATGAGCGGTCTTGCAGCGGTGAGCTCCTGTGTATCGGCGCGAAAAAGTCACGAATGCTTCGCTTCTGGGAGGGCATCGTTGTCTAATGCGCTTTTTGCGGTGACTAGTGATGGTTGACGTCGCTTAGGCACTGAACGAAGGCGCGAGGTCACGTGCAGAATGCTTCACGCGTCCAGATGTCTACATAGTACACGTGTTGCTCGGTCCGCTCGTTTTCATCACTGCACTTGTTACGGTAAGCCCGAGTTAGCCACGGGTAAAGACGGGGCTGCTCAGTGCTGCGTGGTTTTCAATATTGTTTCGACGTTTCAACTTTTGCATGACAGTCTCACGCTGCATCCATCCCTGCGCCGCTCGGGGTCTATCCACTCGCGATGATCGATTCACGGTGGACTTGCGAGAATCCCGGACTTCTACACCATCGCCGCTGGTACACCATAAGCCAGAGTAGTTGGTAGGGCTCTTTAGCGTGTCCCTGAGACAGTGCAGTGGTGCCGCACACTCTCGGTCTCCAGCACTGCGTGCTAGTTGCTAGCGGGGGAGACGATGGATTTGAAATACATACGTCAAAATCCAAGGGGGAGGACGATGCATGTGCCATACCGGCGTCTGCAGTTTGCGCAGGGAACAAGATGCGGAAGAGCGACTGCGGCGAGCAACACATAGTAATACGGCACAGCAGTCAACGCCCCCAAGAGGCTCATCGCTGACCCATCGCTGACCCGTCGCGGCGATTGATGAAGTGCTTCGCCTCACTTGTCTGACAGTCTCGCAAGTCAAGGCGTGAGCATGAGGATTACCCCGACGCACCCCCCAAGCCCCGTGTGTAAATGAAGTGCATCCGCAAGCAGCGACATGCCATCTGCCACCTCTGCAACAACAAGAATTCAGTTCAATCTTCAATCCTCACAGCATCCTTGGCCGCCTCCAGTTCCCAATTCCCAATTCCCAACCAATTCCCATTTCCCATTTCCCATTTCCCATTTCCTATTTCCCACATGCAGCCCGGACGAAGCGGCGACAGCTGACGCTAATTTCCGCTGCACTGTTCTGCGCGTCCTGTCCACCCATCGGACCCGGGCCGGCCGAACTAAGCTCTGCACGCTCGGTCAGCATCATACATACTATTCACTCCTTCAGGCTTCAGCGTCCAGCCCAAGCCGACTCTCCCGCCATCCCCTCTCCTACCACGTCCATGGACTGACGGCGTCGCGACGACTTGCACTGTTTCTCCCGTCTCGCCTCTCCCCTTTCCCGTCGCTCGCTCGCTTCTGTCCATGCTCTAGGAAACGTTGCCCTCGCCCTTCACCCTCGTATTCGCCGCATTAGCCGACTCTCGCATTCCCCCCCCCGTGCAGCCTCAACTCCTTCGAAACCACGGCGACTCTCGACCCGGAATTTCACAGCATCGTCATTCTCGCCCCGTCGAAACCTGCAGCGCGGCACATTGGCCCATCGCGCGTCGTAGAGGCCTTCCCGGCTGAGGCCGGACAGCAGCAAGTCCACCCCCCCGCGCATCCGCCATGTCCGCTCCACCCCCTCCGCCGCCGGCGCCGCCGGAGGAGCGTGAGGTCACAAATCCAGTCAAGAGGATACGATGGGCGACCCACCGCGCGACAGGCCTCAAGGCGGAGAACAAACGGCAGTCGCTGAAGGAGCGCCTGCACCGGCGGATGGGGTCCGTCAACGAGAAGAAAAGAGAGTCAATGGGGAAAGAGACGGGCCCGTCGGAAAACGGCGACCAGGCCAGCTCAGAGGGCGATAGCGAGGATCACGATGCCGGACGGACCATCTACTTCAACAAACCGCTCCCTTCTCACGAGCGCGACGATGAAGGCCATCCGAAAGCCCAGTACGCGCGGAACAAGATAAGAACGGCGAAATACACCCCTTTAAGCTTCATCCCGAAGAATTTGTGGTTCCAGTTTCACAACATTGCAAACGTGTACTTTTTGTTTATCATTATTCTCGGTGTACGCTACGCGCCCATGACCCCTCATTTCGTTCCATTCGCTGACCCGACTTTAGGTTTTCTCCATTTTTGGAGGCACAAATCCTGCCCTCAATGCCGTGCCTCTCATTGTGATTCTCGCAGTGACCGCGGTCAAAGACGCCATCGAGGATTGGAGGAGAACAGTACTAGACAACGAATTGAACAATGCGCCTATCCACCGACTTGTGGATTTCAACAACGTCAACACCGCTGAAGACACCATCTCCGCATGGCGAAAGTTCAAGAAGGCGTGCACCAAGTTCATTATTTCGACGTATCGTCTATGGACGAACAAGGGCAGGAAAAAGGGCAAAGAAGGCCAGGCAAACCGTGGGGATGGATCAAGACCCTCCATTGACACAAAAAGAGCTTCGGTGGCATCCCGCAGGTCCTCGTATGTATCTGCAGAGGAGGGTATCCAGATGACGCCAGTACCCTCACCCCTTCCCGGATCGTCACCACGCCAATCGCCGTCCCTACCCACTGATGCCGTTCACGTTGCCGGAAACACACACACGGTGGAAGGAGATAAAACTCGAGGCCCTGGTCCCAACAGACCCGCAAAGTTTTGGGGTAGTATCGTCGACCCGTACAAGACGACTCCGGATAAAGCGCGGTTCAAAAAGGACGCCTGGAAGAACGTGCAGGTCGGTGACTTTGTCCGTCTTTACAATGACGAGGAAATTCCGGCTGATGTAGTGGTTCTTTCCACGTCATCCGACGATGGCGCTTGTTATGTAGAGACCAAGAACCTCGATGGAGAAACCAACCTCAAGGTGCGCAATGCCTTGCACTGCAGCCGAAATGTTAGGCATGCCCGGCACTGCGAGCAGTCTGACTTCTGGATCGAAAGCGAGGGACCGCATTCCAATCTCTATTCGTACAGCGCCGTCGTCCGTTGGATGCAACGCGATCCAAAGGATCCGAATGCCGCGCCATATGAGATGGCCGAGCCCATTTCGATCAACAACCTGCTCCTCCGTGGGTGTCAGCTCCGTAATACAGAATGGGTTCTCGGTGTTGTCGTCTTCACCGGTGAAGAGTCAAAGATTATGCTCAACTCTGGTGTCACTCCTAGTAAGCGCGCGAAGATAAGCAAAGACCTCAACTGGAACGTCGTCTATAACTTCATCATCCTATTTTTCATGTGCCTGGTCTCCGGCATTGTCCTTGGAGTTTTCTGGAGCAAACCCGACACTTCGCACTCACTCTTCGAGTTTGGGTCCTACGGAAACAATGTCCCTGCCGTCGATGGTGTCATCGCCTTCTGGGCCGGTATCATCTTGTTCCAGAATTTGGTGCCCATCTCTCTGTACATCACTTTGGAGATCATCAGAACACTACAGGCTGTCTTCATATACAGCGACATTCAAATGTACTACGCTGCAATCGACTATCCGTGCACACCCAAATCCTGGAACATCTCAGATGACGTGGGTCAGATTGAGTACATCTTTTCCGACAAGACCGGTACGTTGACTCAAAACGTCATGGAGTTCAAGAAGTGCACTATCAATGGAGTTCCCTATGGAGAAGCCTACACCGAGGCCCAAGCCGGCATGCAGCGAAGACAAGGCATTGACACCGAAGCCGAGGGTGCTCGAGCACGCGAACAGATTGCCCGCGACCGCGTGCGCATGATAGAAAGACTGAGGAAAATTCATGATAATCCGTACCTGTGGGACGATGACCTGACCTTTGTTGCTCCCGACTACGTGGAAGACCTTGCTGGGGAATCTGGACCTGAGCAAAAGATGGCCAATGAGCAGTTTATGCTTGCTCTAGCTCTTTGCCATACCGTGGTAACGGAACGAACGCCTGGCGACCCACCTAGGATTGAGTTCAAGGCGCAATCTCCCGACGAGGCTGCACTAGTCGCAACTGCACGTGACTGTGGCATCACTTTTGTTGGCCGAGAAGACGATCATCTCCTTATCAACGCTCTAGGTGAAGAACGTAAATACACAGTCTTGAATACGCTCGAGTTCAACTCCACTCGTAAGCGTATGAGCGCTATTATACGAATGCCAAACGGGAAGATCACTCTGTTCTGCAAAGGAGCCGACAGCATGATCTATTCGAGGTTGATTCCTGGCGAACAGCGCGAGCTCCGTGCGACTACCGGTGAACATCTTGAAATGTTTGCGAGAGAGGGTCTACGAACTCTTTGTATCGCCCAAAAAGAAATCTCCGAAGAGGAATATCAGGCATGGAACCGAGATTATGACATTGCCGCCAACGCTGTTGCAGGCCGTGAAGAGAAACTGGAGGAAGTCTCAGATCGCATCGAAAACCAACTCTGGCTCATCGGTGGCACTGCAATTGAAGACAGACTACAAGACGGCGTACCCGACTCCATCTCTCTTCTTGGCAAAGCTGGTATCAAATTATGGGTGCTCACAGGTGACAAGGTGGAGACTGCCATCAACATCGGATTTTCTTGCAACCTGCTCGACAACGACATGGATCTAATCATCTTCAAAGTGGATGACGAGAGCATCGTCGCAGCCGAAGCTCTTCTCGATGAGAAACTCGCCATTTTCAACATGACGGGCTCTGAAGAAGAGCTGGCCCAGGCGCAGAATGACCACGAACCGCCACCTCCGACTCACGCTATCGTCATCGATGGCGACAGTCTCAAACTTGTTCTCGACGATGTCCTGAGGAGGAAGTTCTTGCTACTCTGCAAGCGGTGCCGCTCCGTTCTCTGCTGCAGAGTCAGTCCAGCTCAAAAGGCCGCAGTCGTAAATATGGTCAAGACGGGATTGGACTGCCTCACTCTTGCGGTAGGAGATGGTGCCAACGATGTCGCCATGATTCAAGAAGCCCACGTTGGTGTTGGTATTGCTGGTGTTGAAGGTCGCGCTGCCGTCATGTCGTCTGACTACGCTATTGGTCAATTCCGCTTCCTTACACGCCTTGTGCTCGTCCATGGTCGATGGTCTTACCGAAGATTGGCTGAGACCATTGCCAACTTCTTCTACAAGGTTAGTAATAGCCTCGACATGTTTTTCTGCAACCTCTAACATAGTCATAGAACATTGTTTGGACATTCGGTCTTTTCTGGTACCAGATTTACACCAACTACGACAGCCAGTACATCTTCGATTACAGCTACATCATCTGGTTCAATTTGGCCTTCACGTCCCTACCGGTTATCCTCATGGGTGTCCTAGACCAGGATGTCGACGATAGGGTTTCGCTAGCGGTTCCTCAGCTCTACACTAGAGGCATTGAACGAAAGGAGTGGACGCAGTTCAAGTTTTGGTTTGTCTTGCCTTCAGCCGCCCCCTGTCTGTCAACTATTAACCAAGGTCAGGATGTATATGCTTGATGGCATTTACCAATCCGCCATTGCTTTCTTCTTCGTCTACCTCATCTTCTCGCCCGCTACATTCGCCACTGGTAGCGGACTCGACCTTTCCGAGCTGAAGCGAATGGGTATCTTTGTCGCTACCATAGCTGTCTGCTCAGCCAATTTTTACGTCTTGTTCAACACGTATCGATGGGACTGGATAATCTCTCTCGTCGTCGTCATCAGCACATTGTTCATCTGGTTCTGGACCGGAATCTACACGACATTCACTTCGGCAGCGCAGTTCTATAAGGGTGGCGCTGAGGTGTACGGGTCTTTGACATTCTGGGCTGTTCTATTGGTCGCAGTCATAGCCTGTCTACTTCCAAGATTCCTCGCCAAGGCTGCCCAAAAGATGTTCTTCCCTCTTGACGTGGACATCATTCGGGAGCAGGTCAAGCAAGGAAAGTTCGACTACCTCAAGGAAACCGATGCCTATATCCCTCCACCACCCGACAAGACTCTCGCCAAGGTACCGTCGGACGCTTCCAAGTACAAAGCGGCGAATGCCGAGGCAGGTGACGAGGATGTGCGACCTATATACCCACCGTCTGTTGCGCCCACCGCAACCACTCACAATCCAAGAAGCCAAAATGGAAGCGGCAGTACTGACTACACTTTCCGACAGTCTGCATATGGGGACGTCGTTCCGCAGGCACCGAACCCTGCGCACCGTGTATCGATGGATAGGCCACGGCCGTCATACGATCGTGCAAGAATGTCCATGGACAGGGTGAGACCAAGTTTCGAATGCAGCAACGACTTCACGTCAGCAGCCATGTTGACACGCATGGAATCCGCTCACAGTCGGAACAGCTACGGAGCGGCGCCTCAGCAACAGCAAAGTGGCCAGGCCATGAGCCGGCTACGCAACGTCTTTCGCAGGCCAACTGTAACACGGGAGGAAGCACCGGAGCACCTGCGTGATGCGGATGAACCTCCAGTACCATCAATCGAACAAGCCAAAGGTCAGCCTCCACGAAGTCCACCGCGAAGTCCCCAGCGATAAAGATGCACTTTACGAATCGACACACAAAACCCATTGACGTTCTTTTCTTACGGCTGTACATATTACGTTGCCAAATAGGACGGCACATTTGACTGTCCATCCATGCACAAATTATCTCTTACTTTTCTCTATCTACCGGGCCCCGGTTCGCACATCCCATGGAACGGCGTTTTCTTAGAAGATCACCCCCAAGAGCACGCTGGAGCATGTAATTTTTGGCATTGTTTCTTCCTTTCCTTTATTTTCAACATGGTCTGATTTTCTGCTGAAGCCGTGGCTCTCATACCCGTGAGGGTGACGGTGGCGATTTCTGAGAGCCTTTTTGCGCGCACAGCACGGAACACAAGCGGGCGTATTGGCGTTTGCTGGAGAACCACGCTTCTCCATCTTACTTTTGTGCTATATTGTTCTACTCGGTTGCAAACAGAGTGTTTGCTCTTTTTTCTTTGCGGAGGGGAAGAGGAGGGACCAGACGTCAGGCAAAGATCATGACGGATCACGGGTAGCTGTAGATATGTAATGATTGCTGGCCCTTTCGGCTGGCTTGCAAATGCAGGTTGGTTAATCCGTGACCTGTTTGATCTTTGAACTGTGATGCTATCAATGATCTCTCACCACGGGAAGACTGACATGTGCGGCCGGTGCAGGCAAGAGCGTAATAGGCTTGGCAAGCGCGGAATAAGTGGGGCGGCCCGCGTCGCGTCCGCTCACCTCTTTGAAAGACGGAGACTGGGGGAGTAACTACCTGGGTATTTAAACCCTCCAGTGCTGCGAGTCTCACTCTCCCCACCACAGCACTCCTCGCTCTCTCTTAGCAGCATCCAAAGGAGGATTCTGACTTGCACAGTTGCTTCTCGAGGTCTTCCGAAGCTGGCGCACCCGCCCTGCGCTTGCTCGCTTCGTCGCTTTGCTGAAGACGGCTCATAGCGCAGCTTGGAGGGCCATTAGATAGACGTGCATTAAACACCCAAGTGATATACATAGCTGAGTCCCCACTACGTATCTGTGCATGCGGGCGAAACTCAGAAGCCGCTGAGAAACCGTGGCGGTAGCGCTCTGCTTTGCGCAAAGGAGCGCGTGAGAAGGCACAATGGCAGACATCGTCGAGCGCATCAAGTAAGTCGGCGGCCCCCAATAAGCATCACCATCTTCTAACCCACTACTTCTCCTCCAGCGAACTGAGAGTTCTGCCCGCCGACCTGCACCTCTTCTGCCCGCGCGCAGGTCCCGACGACGGAGCCGTGTACTATGACGAAGACATCGCCAATTTCGAAATCGACAACAGCCCCGCAGCTGTCGACGAGCGCAAACAAAAGATCAAAGAAGCGGAGGAGAGGAAATGGCTCACGCTCGATGCCGTGCAGATTCTGGCATACGATGGCGACGAAGCTGTACCGCATAAGAAATGGCTGATGGATAAATTGCGCGCCATCATGACAAGCTGTGATGTCTGTGTCAGGGTCTTTCACCAGAGCAGGGCGGATTGGAAGGTCCGGCTCGTAGAGTACGTGGAAGGGACTTTATAAATCTGGACGAGGAAATGCTAACTGGAGCAGGATGTTCGACGAGGAAATGGTGGACGGGTTTTTGAAACTTGTTGACCAGACCTGTCTGGATCGCATAGAGGAGGGATTGAACGAGGCCAACTCGGCATTACTCGCCGTGGAGCCCAAGCAGCGTGGCGTCCGAGTCCTACCAAACGAAGCGACATATGCCTTCTTTGAAGCTCTGAGTTGCGACGCACTGATACGGAATGAAGAGCTCCTCCAGCGATGTTTCGACACACCCTTCCAACTCGTCCAGACTCGAAAGCGACTAAAGCTGCAGACTTTCCTACCGTCCATGACGCGATATCTCTTCTGCACGAACGAGACCCGTCAAGAGTGGGCAGTTGCGTCCTGGGTATCCTTTAAGCGGAACATGCTCAAATCAGAGTTTGAATGGGCCGTCCGAGATCATTTGGTGGACGCAATGATGCGTGTTCAGATGACTAACCTGGATCTACCCTTTGTTGCTCCCTTCTGGCGCGGCGTGTCGTTGATAATGAAGAAGACGGAGAAGGACATCATTACCGACTGCATACGGGGCCTAGACGGCAACTTCTACCGATTACTTCTCGACCATCTTTCACTCAGGTCTGAAGGCTTCCTCGACTTGATTTCAACGATGAAATTGATTCTGGAGAAGTCACCTGCCGATTTCTGGGACGCCATGGATGGCCTCACCGCACCGGCGGCCACTGTGATTGAGCAAGTGTTCAATAGCCCTATTCTTCAGCAGCTTCTGCGCGCGGCTACCGATGATAATGATGAGGATATGGCGAATCTGCACGAAGCCTTCGGCTGGATAACACTATTCGTCGATTCCATCAAGGCCACCAACCTAACACCAGCGGTTCGAGCCTTTGCAAACGCCCTCCTTGGACGTTTACAATCAAACCACTTTTCACGGGTGTCCAGGGCGTATTGCTTCAAGGAAGGCCTTCGGGTGCTGGACTTTGCTTTTCGGAAGATGTGCGAAGGCAAACAGGCCCAGAACTTTGTGGGCCAGCCAACTGTGAACGCCATGTTAGAGATCCTTAGAATCCACATCGACCTGATTGTCACCAGCCTGAAGCGTCTGAGAAATCCAAAGACCCAGGAAGATCTCCGGCTTGCTTTGTCGTTGGTGCAACACGCTTTCACCCTTGAGGCGCATTCGACGAATGTCGAGAAGCAGCTCATTCAGGCAACAAAGCCGTCGCCGAATGAAGTCGCACCTTCACGGCCCATATGGGAAACTATCATCAAGGCGATTGACGCAGAGAACATCGACGTTGCGACACATCTGCTCATAGCTGGGAGGGCAATCATTGGCCTGGAACCCCTTCAGATGAAAGCTGGCATCGATGCAATACCGGCAACCGTAAAGCATTTCAACAATAGATTCAACCTTCTTTCCCAGTCGATTACTGATGTCGCCATACGGTTGGCAGATTTCGATCCGCGACAGCTAGGAGCGCTGTTCGAGCAGCCCGCTGCTGCCAGTTCTGTCATCTCATTGCTCTTCTCGTCCACCGAAGATACACGTAGCGCCTCCATCGAATTACTCAAGGTCATGAGCTCACAAGACGAGCGTCGCGATGCACTCCAATACGTTCTACGCGCACACTACAAGTTTGCACTCGTCGGGATATCGGATTCTTGCCGCGCGGTCAAGCGCAACAAGACCTTTGCAGCTGCTCCAAGTATGATACGTACGTCAGCCGACATCATCGACGTTATGTGCAACTCTCAGGACGGTATCCTACGGACCCGTCAATTCGACACGAGTGAGGCCGGCGTCACGATGAACTACTGGAAGAACCTCTGGGATGCTTTAAGGGTGTTCTTCGCGACGACGGAAGCATGGAGCAATCTGGGCTATTACGACAAAGACATGATGAAGGAATTCTGTCGAGATGTTATGCAGTTCGCAGACCAGCTTTTCGACCAATGTAGCATTTTCGCTACGGCGTTGAGCAGTTCGAACCAATATGATGACGATAACGGTGGGCGCAATGAGATGCTCAAGGAGCTGCTTCAACAGCCGGCTGATAGCATGGGCGAGATCAAGAAGTGGCTTCGTCTTCGAGACGAATTCTTGTCAAGCAAATCAGTCACACTCATCAGCAAACTTCTCGTTCGTCTTCATGAAGTCGATATTGATATCGAGCCGGACACCTTGCAGTACATGGAGGACGTGCTTGAAGGCAAAGTCAAGGCTAGGCTCAGTATGCAGCAACAAGCTGAGTTGCAGCGCGCTTTAGAGACCCATCTTGGACATGCACTTGTCAAAGAGGAGGAACGCGCCAAAGAGTCACGACAAGCATCTGCTACCGACTATGCATCAAAGGAAAAGAAACCACGTGCGAATATGCTTGCCAGTGTTACGCCTTCGATGAATGCTTATGCCGAGAAGCGCGCGTCTCTCAAAGCTAAAGAATTGAAAGCTGCGAAAGTTACTAAGCAGGATGAGGCCAAGCTTGCTGCCCAGAGCGAGTTCAAGAGGAAGCGTCAACTTGAGATGGAACGTGCTAGGAAGGAGAAGGATGCTCAGATTGCGAAGGCTAGGCAAGCTAGAGGCATAACTTCTGCCACTGCTGAAGCAGGGTCTGGTCTCGACGGTCTTGGCATACTGGGTAGAGATCAAGCGCCGAAGGGCGAGGGTCTCATGCATTCATCTGATGAGTCCGACAACGATGAGGAGGGCGACTTCGACGAAGAGCTGTTCGGTATTCGGAAGCCTACAACTACGGCCGGGCCAAAGACCAACATCATCAACGAAATGAAGATACAGTTGCCGGTGAGGAAGCGGAAGGTACAACGATCGACTAAGGACATGCGTGCTCGACTTATTCCTGACCTATCTTCTTTGCACAAGGCTATTCTTGGATGGGACTACTTTCACGAGGGCGACTTTCCGCCCAAGTCCAAGGACAGCTATGCCACCGTCCTCAATACATTCCATTCTCCGCTTGACTACAAGAATACTTTCAAGCCTCTTCTCACTCTTGAGGCTTGGCAAGGCTTCGTCAAAGCGCGAGAAGAGAATCAGGCGAGGCCGTATGAAGTTCGCGTTGTGGCTCGGTCGAGCGTCGATGCGTTCCAGGAAGTCAGCAGTACGATGACACACAGTGAGAATCGCGAAATTGGTGTCTCGGAAGGTGATATCATCCTTCTGTCGAAGTCGACGTTTCCGTCTGCACAAGAACCACACTGTCTGGCTCGGGTGTTCCGCGTGCAGCGAAAGCAGGCGCATATCGAGGTAAACTACCGTGTCATGCCCGGCAACCCTCTCCTCCCATCTCTGGTCAACAATAGCTCTGTATTTGGTTTCAAAGTTCAGTCCATTACGCCATTGGAGCGCGAATTTGGAGCACTGGAAGGTTTGCAATACTATGATCTGTGTGACGAAATTATTCGCGCGAAGCCGTCACCACTATTAACGTATAAGGATTCTCAGATCGATCCGTTAGTGGAGAACTATCAGTTGAACAAGGCACAAGCGAGGGCTGTGAAGTCTGCTATTGACAATGATGCCTTTACACTAATTCAAGGGTAAGGAAACTGCAACATGGAAGATATAAGTTCAAGCTAACAGTATACAGTCCTCCCGGTTCAGGAAAGACAAAGACCATCACAGCCATTGTGGGCGCGATCTTGTCAGATAGTCTGCGGAATCGTGGTACGCCCATTACAATTCCTGGCCAAGCCCAAGCTCAGTCTAGTACCGCAGCTAAAAAGCTCCTTGTTTGTGCGCCCAGTAACGCCGCTGTCGACGAATTGGTCATGCGTTTCAAGGATGGCATCAAGACACTCAAGGGCGAGGAGCGAAAGGTCAACATTGTCCGGTTAGGTCGCAGCGATGCGATCAATGCAAATGTCCAGGACGTGACGCTTGAACAACTTGTTAGCAAGAAGCTCGGTATGAATACATCGAACGAAAAGGATAGAGAGGCTACGCAGAAGCTCTTCACCGACCACAAGCAGATTTCAGAACAGCTTCGGCAAGCTCAGGACCAATTGGCATCGGGAGTTGTCAAGGGTCCAGAAGCCTCCAAACTTCAAGATGACATACAAGCCATGCGCCGACAGAAGGCACTACTCGGCACGAAGATCGACAACGCAAAGGATGCGGAGAAGGCTGCGGGTCGTAACGCAGAACTAGGTCGACGGCGGGCGCAACAGCAAATCTTGGACAATGCGCAAATCATCTGTGCTACGCTCAGCGGAAGCGGTCATGACATGTTCCAGGGTCTCAATATCGAGTTTGAGACGGTCGTTGTTGATGAAGCTGCACAGTGTGTGGAAATGAGCGCCCTCATCCCACTCAAGTACGGATGCTCGAAGTGTATCCTTGTTGGTGACCCTAAGCAACTGCCGCCGACTGTTTTCTCGAAAGAGGCAGCCAAATTCCAGTACGAGCAGAGTCTGTTCGTGCGTATGCAGAAGAACCATCCGCAGGACGTCCACCTGCTTGATACACAGTACCGTATGCATCCCGAAATCAGTTCATTCCCCAGTCAGACCTTCTACGACGGCCGACTTCTTGACGGAGGCGACATGGCCAAGCTCCGTGCCCGACCGTGGCACAAGAGCTGGCTACTCGGACCGTATCGCTTCTTTGATGTACAAGGTCAGCAACAAGCTGCGCCAAAAGGTCACTCCCTCATCAATATCGCCGAAATCAACATTGCACTGCAGCTCTACCGCCGCCTCACAAGCGACTTTCCAAACTATGATTTCCGGCGCAAAGTCGGCATCATCACGCCCTATAAGTCGCAACTCTCCGAGCTCAAGAAGCGCTTCACGAATCAATACGGACCCTCTATCACTGAAGAAATCGATTTCAACACCACGGATGCCTTCCAGGGTCGCGAGAGTGAAGTCATCATTTTCTCGTGCGTGCGTGCCAGCCCTGCTGGTGGCATCGGTTTCTTGCAGGACATCCGCCGTATGAACGTCGGTCTGACGCGTGCCAAATCCTCGCTTTTCGTGCTCGGGAACTCGCAGTCGCTCGTGCGGGGCCAGTTTTGGAGAAAGTTAGTCGAGGACGCGAAGAGTAGGGGTCGATATACGGAGGGCAACTTGGCACATATGCTGGTTAAACATAGCATGTCTTATCCGGCGGAGCCCGGTATGTTTGATGTGCCCATGAAGCAGGCACGGGCGCCGTCTCCTAGCGTTGAGAAGGATGAGTTAAAGGCGGAGAGTATGAGTCGCACGAGTAGCAATCACAGCTCGGGGTCTGATCACTTTAACGGCAACAGCGACGGTGACGGTAATGTCAGCTGGTTCAGGCAGGACGATCTCTTCAACGGAAACGGGAAACGCAAGTTCAGCGAAGACAACGTTGTCAACGATGAGGTTATAGATGTCGACATGGAAGATGCAGAGTCGGAAACAGCCTCCACGACCAAGAGCGGCACTTCTACTCCTTTCGCCGCTGCTTCGAACAAGGCCGAAGGGTCTGCTACTCCTGATGCCACAGCCGCTCAACAGCCACAAGGTCAAGGCGCCGCCGCCGCCGCCGGCTCGGGAGCGTTGGCTCAGGCACCGAGACCGAAGATCAGGAGGAGGCCCAAGTCGAGTAATCCGTTGATCACGGCGCCAAGGAAGAAGGCTAGGCATTGAGCGGGGCGGGAGTGGGACGAGAGGGATATTGGACATTGAGTGGGATGGGAGGGAGTTTTGATATTTACGTGGTATGGCATGGCATGGGATGACCGCTACGGCGGTGAGGGTGCGAGCGATTGAGATGAGCATTTCCCTGGCGTCTCTTTTTTTTTCTATATGAGCATGTGTATGAGTATGAAGCTATAGTCGCTTTAGATTGATAGATGTGATGCTCGTGTCAGTCAGTCACTGGTAGGGGGACGGTTCCCCACACTCCACTGAGCTGAGCTGAGCTGAGCTGGGATTGTGTACACGCTTTTCCCACCGGCTTTGGCGCGGTGGTCTTCGCTTATGCTTCGTCGGAGGCGCTATTTGTGGTGACATTGATATGATTTTTGAGGTCGTGGCATAGATTGCACGTGAGCGTTACGGTGAGGGTGAGGTAGTACAACGAACGATGCGACGAGAACGCACGCGGGTGCGTGCTTGCTAGACTTTGCTTGGCTCTGTTGCGTTGGCTTCTTGCGGCAGATGTATGGTGTAGAGTCTACAACGTGGATAAGTACGTGGGGAGAAGTCATCTCCAGCTACTTCGAATGAGCTATGCTAGTGGAGTGGCGACCATTACGAATCGAGTTGAAGATAAGATGTCGAGTAGAGGACTGTAAGGACAGAAGCTGTGAGCCGTGCGAAGTCAAGTTGGTCTGAACTGCCATCGACACCTATCCCCTTCAACGATACAACGATATCGACCCCGTGCCATCTGCCCCGATCATTGCAAGATTGAAAACCTTGTGCGACAGTGTAACGTCCCACTGTCAGAAGGTACTATGCTGTGCTACGGTGCGCCTAGCACGTACTCGACGAACACCTGAGTTATTTGTGTCACTTGGACGAGGGAAGCGATGTCCAGGTGGTGCGTGCGGCGTGCAGGTCGGTGAGCCAGGTAGCTGGGGTCATTCTTGACGACAGGAAATGGGCAAAACTAAGGTATTTCACTGATCGAGAGCCCGGCAAGTCCCTCGGAAAGATGAGACAGCTTTTTTCAATTGCTTGACCTGACATGAAAGTCAACTCGAAGCGCAAAAAGGGGAATCATACGGGTATGAGCACCGTACCATGTATGTCGTGTAACCCCTTTGCAACTCCAACGATGGTGGTCGTCGGCGAAGGGGAAAAACGAATAGATGGTCGTGCAACACAAGACACAAGACGTACACTTCCCATGCCGTGTACCTCTGGCCTTCTCATCACTTGGGTGTCTGCATACACCAGCCCAAACCCCGGAAACTCGCACGCACGTTGTTAAAAATCCCACGGACCTGGAAACCTCCATCGAGGCCAAATCAGAGCAAACCAAACCCACTTTGCTTCGCCCTCAGATCGCACCCGCGGAAACGTTATGTCTTCTTCGTAAGTTCGCCGCAAGCCAAATGTATGTCTTACAAATATACTTCAAGCAACTAAAAATCTTCGCCTAGAAGCCGCTCCAGCGAAGAAACCTCCCACGCAGAACTCGCCTACTTCTTCAAGCACACCCAACCCGCACCCACGCCAGTCCGCACACGCGCCGTGCTGAAGAAGAAGAGAAACATCACTGCTGCTTTCCTCACAGCCTTAGGGAAGAAAGACAGCATCCCTCCCAACAACGACATCGACCTTGGAAAAGATAGAGGGAGAAGGGCCACGGTACCTCCCTGTCCCGAGCTCCCGCCGATGCTGAAATCGGTCGTGAGGGAGGAAGTGACCAGTAGCGGGGCCAGGCATTTGTACATTGATATCTCGGGGTATGAGGATGGGTGTAGCTGTGAGGACGGAGGGGAGAAAGAGGGAGTGGAAGTGTTCGAGTTAATGGCTTCGGAACCGAAACCCCCCTCCACCTCCAGCAAAGCAACACCCTCAAACCCTCCCGCCCCCACTCCCACTCCAACAACCCTCCTCAACACACTCCTCACAGACGATATCTTCACTCCTTTGGGAAGTTCGCCCGTCGAACATGGCTTCCTGGGCACCGTCGTTGAACTCACTTCTCCACCTACTTCTCTACATACAAGTACTACCACGAACACGGACGCGGAGGCGTTACCGACGCCCTGCCCTGCACCTAGGAGTCCTCGGCCTGTTCCCGTGATGCCGACGCGCGTTCTCGTGCCTGTGGGGAAGAGTCCGCTTACGGCGTCGAGGGGGGAGGAGGTCCGGGGGCGGAAGTTGAGGGATAGGGGTAAGGGGGTGGGGAGGGCAAAAGGGCAGGAGAGAGTGAAGGGAATGGAGAGGGTTGAGGGGCAGGAGAGGATGGAGAGTGAGAAGGAGAGGTTTCGGAGGATGGCTATGATGGCTTTGGGTGGGGAAGGGGAGCGGAATCAAGAAGGGCTTGTTGTGGGGACGTTGTTCGACATCCTGAACGGCGAAGGTGGTGTTGGGGAGAATGATGGTATGCATGGAACTGGGGATGAAGATGGGGAGGGTACAGAAGGTGATGTGCTCTTAGTGGCGAAAGGGGAATGGGAGCGTTTGAATAAGCTGAATGCGGAGTTGGCGATGGAATTAGTTAGGGAGATTGGACTTGAGAGTCGGGGTGTGCTGGGGGCGGATGAGGTGCTGCATTTGTGTAGGGTTGTTCGGAGGGATGGGGTTTTGAGGGGGTAGTCGTGGAGATCTGAGGTGGGCTCCGTGTTGGGCGGGAGTGTGGGATTAGAAGGTGGGTTGGGTGGGAGTGTGGAGCCAGAAGCCGGGGGCAGGGATGGAGTCGAGGTTGATTATTGGCGATGCATGTGCAATGATAGAGGTGGGTAAGAGTATTAATTGAGCTGACTACAGAACAAATCTGATGACACTACGAATAAAGAAAAGCCCGGGAATCGGCACTGTATGCTTAATAACAGAAGCGAATGAGACTTCCAAAAAACCAAAGCTCAATCGTTGACAGAATCATCTGTACGCTCAAGACACGAGCAAATGAGACCGCGAACAAAAATTGCTGATATCAAAAGGGAAAAATGCCCCAGGAGGCTGTACAGAAATGATTAAGGCAAAATCAAACGCAGAAAATATCAAGCTCACCACATCCTTCGCCGTCACTGTCCAACACATTCTAGGTCCAACTCCTTTGCACTTCACTAATGCACCCTCAGCGATCTCCTGCCGCTTGCACAGCACTACCAGCCCCCGATGCCTTTGCAAGCTTCTCCCCCTCCAGCTCCTTCTTCGTCTTCTTCTTCCCATCAGCCTTGTGCGTCGTCAATTTAGCTGTCGTCGCCTTAGTCGTCGCCGCCTTCTGCTTGCCTTTATCCGCCGCCTTCCCCAATGATAGGTTGCTCAACTTGCTCGTTGCAGCGACTACCTTACTCGCCGTCTTGGCAGTATCCATCTTCGGTGCAGCTTTGGGAACGGGGTTACCGGAGGCAGGTTGCAGAGCTTTGGACTTGGACGGTGCTTTTGCGCTGGTGGCCGCTTTGCTTGATTCCCCTACCTTCTTGGGCGGAGTACCTACAGCTTTCTTCGCTGCTTCGGGTTTTGGCTTATTGCTGCTTGTGGATGAAGAGGTGGCTATTGATGAGATTGAATTCCTATCGGGTTGACTACCGGGTTTAATTACCTCTGCAAGTTTAGCTTTAGGAGTACTGCTTGACTTTTTCGCCGTGACTGCCTTTTTGCTAGTTGTTGATGAAGACGTTGCCGTTGATGAGATTGAACTGTTCGTATTTCTTCGATCACTGGGTGTGAATTTTCCCTCCGGAGGTTCAGCCTTGGAAGTAGTCTTGGACTTGTCCGCCGTGACTGCCTTGTTGGATGCTGTTGCCGTGGCTGATTTTGTTTCGGACTTCTTTGCCGACTTCTCTTCTTTCGCAGCCTTTTTGGTGTCTTGAGGCTGACCTAGTTTGGATTCGGGCTTTTTTGATGCCTTGCCATCGCCGGCGCTTTTACCGGCTTGTTTTGCGTCTTGAGGTTTGTCCACTACGGCTTCGGGCTTCTTTGATGATTTCTGACTATTGGGAGCTCCGGCGACCTTTGTTGGATTTTGAGGTTGGCCTGTCTCTACGTCTCGTCCATACCGGTAGTCGCCAAAATTGCCGGGGTGACTGTAATCACCACCCTGTTGACCTTGATTTGTCCTAGATCCTTCACCCTGGGGATAAAAGCCTCCGTACCCTTGTGGTGCGTTCCCTGGACTTCCTGCACCTCCAGATGCTCCACCCCCAGATCCACCTCCGGGAGGATCTTGTCCGGGTCCGGGTGGGGGATCAAAATCCTCTGGATGTCGTTTCTTCGCTCTATTCCAAGCCGCGGAGCATTTTGCACAGTGCGTTTTCTCTCCCCCCATCCCTGTGCTGTTTATTGGCTGTTCCTGTGTAGCAAATACGGAGCATTTTTGACATTGAGTACCAGGGATAGCGTCAGGGGTCTCTAAAATCCAAGGTACACGTTTAGCCTGATTACCACCTGGCTTCCAATTTCTCAAAGCTTGGAGCCCAGGCTCTCCAGGCGGTTGCTTCATAATGTACCATCTCGAATTGCAAGTCGAACATAGCGTTCTTTTCCCCGTTGGCCCGCCCCTGGCTGCTTCGTAAGTCGTTACTTTGTCGCAATTCAAACAGTTAATTTCATCAGCTCGGAATGCATTGGCTCTCATTCCATTATTGACCCATCTCATGTAACAGGGGTGGCATAGTGGACCGGGATCATAAGTATTGTCCGTGTTGAACCATTGAGGAGGATTGATCGTTGTGCAAGTCGGATCTACGCACTTTAGGGCTTTTTCCCTACTACCGCCTCTTTGACCTTGATTTGTTCCAGATGGTGCACCTCGACTGGAACTCCCACCGTACCCAGGTCCGGGACCGTATCCTGAGCTGCTGGCACGTCCACCTGAGGCTCCTCCTCGTAGCGGTGGTGGACCTTCCTCTCCTTCAGGGTTATCATGCCTAAACTCATCCTCGACTATTTCATCCCATGGAATCGGTTCTCCTTGCTTGCGCCATCGGCCATTGCAGCGTTTACACAGAGTTCCTTGCCCTCTTGGCCCCATCTTCCAAGTTCCTTTTTGGATTGGGGTTGAACAGGCGTTGCAGTGTATCGCTGTAACAGTTTTCCTCTTTTGGGCAGTGGCTCTTAGGCGTTCTATCGCATCTAGGCCATTCTTTCTTCCTTGTCTTTCCCATCGTGCCGTGCATGCTCTACACAGTGCCGATCCCTCCCCTCTGGGCCCTGGACAAGTGAAGTACTTTTTCAATGGGTTTGGACAACCGTCGCAACATTCTTTTTCAAATCCTATTCCGCGCTCAAGAAATGCCGTATAGCATCTCTGACACAACAGTCCGTATTCAACAGGTATATCTGTCGAGTTGTGCCAGGTGTGACTTTGAGTTGTTTCACATTTCTTATTTCCGCAGTTTCCCGTCAGTTCTTTGTGGCGAAGGAGATGTATAGTGTTCGTGGACTTCTGCGGGGGTTCGGGGTGGAGATGCGGCTTCTAGGTCCCGTTGGTCACGTCGTGGCCAATTTTCCTCAGGCTGCCCATACTCAACGAGCAAATTTCCTTCTTTTTTACGAGCCCTCATCAACAAGGCCATTCTGTCCTCATATTGTGAGCGTCCATCCCAAGGAGCACCTTTGTGATCTTTAGTAATGCTTTGGAGAATTTCTCTCCACTTGTGATTTCTCAAGTCCCTTTGGAACTCGAACGATGCCAAATCCTTCCAATATTGTTGCATATCCCCAAAATATCCTTTCTCTGCCAATTTGTCCTCTACCAATTTCTTCAAGCGACTCGGTGGTGTTTGTTTCTGGTAACCAGACCAGTTCACTTCGAACGATAGTCCTAGATTCCATCTAGCCGCACAGTTTGCACACCTGCCGGCGTCTTCGAACATCCCGTTCCCTTCGGCAACAAATGGCCCAAGCAGAAGGCCCTGGTCGTTTTTAGACATTCCTGCGTTACAGTACCATGCGCAGTCATCAAGATGAGGAGGCCACAATTTATCGACTTCTCTCAGTGGCTTCTGGTTGGGGTCATTTTTTCTCGCCTTTGCTCTCCCGCATAGGCGGACCTTCGCATATGATGTGTGAGGCATGCCACAACTGCACTTGCGGTTCCAGAAAATGCAACCACAATGCATGTCCTGTTCAATACCCTCCTTCAACATATCCCACTCCTCGATTTCTATCATGAGCCATTCGTTTTCCACGGGGTATATCTCTGCGAATGCCAGATCGAGTTCGCTCGCCTGCTCGTCCATATTGAGGGATATCCACAGAATCTGTTGCCTTCGATGACAGCCGGTCGATATGGTTTTCGGCGTTCGTTTGGTTGACGGGTGTGTATGACTCTAGCTAGCGCACAGCACTGCTTCGGTTTGTTGCAAAAGGGGATCGGTAGAAGTCGTGGAAGAGAGTCGAGAGTCTTCGAGAAAAAGAAACGGAAAAAGAGAAGTAGCGTATAGCATTTCTTCGTCTTCAAAAAAATGTATCGGAGTCTTGTAGTGTTGATGGAAGCGGAGTTGTCTTGAAAGTTCGAAGTGTTGAAGATGTTGAGTAACTGATAATATGAAATGTAAACTGGTCTGAAGAAAGGAATACGAGAGGATGTAAAATGAGGTGTTGGACAGTAGAGACCCGAGAGCATGCGATGAGAAAGTGATGAATTGTGTGTGGAGCAGTATAGCTCAGGAGAGGCGACTATATAGGCAGGAGCCGACGCTAAGCCGGAACGGTACTGAACCGTCCGGAACAGTCAAGTACTGTTCAGTCCAACACACCCCCTCAGTGGAGCAGGAAGCTGATGCGCTGGATGTACGCCCCTGTGTGGGCACCCCTACCCCCTCAACATGTACAGGATGAATGAGTGAAGAGAGAATAGAGCGGATATAGGTACAAGACGACCCCAGCAAACACACCAAACCCAGTGGGAAAAAGGTGTGAAGAAGGAGCCTCCGAAGCCGAGC